>JAQIXG010005767.1:0-11087 GCA_034700105.1 Oconnorella tubifera
GTTAGCATTCACGTACGAGGGTTAGGAACTCTCATTTCACGTTTTGGGTCATTTTCGACGTTGGGGTAATTCTCCAGACGTCTGAAGTGCGGTAAAGTGCGGTGAAGTGCGGTGAAGTGCGGTGAAGTGCGGTGAAGTGCGGTGAAGTGCGGTGAAGTGAGGTGCTAATAGCTGTCTGCAACTTCAGATACTTCTGCTTTTATCGTGTTGAGACTTCAGATACTTTAACTTTAACCACATGGTACGCGGCCTTGGCAGTATATAAGATAGCACTTCCGCCCGTTCAAGTTCAACTGTTCTTGTTAACAGACAAGAAAGGGGTATTGGAGATTATCGGTTTGGGCGTGCATCCCAAGAAACAACGGCACTGGTGTCAGAATCTGATTAACACGAATAAATAATAGATATTTGTTGAGTTACTTTTGTTTAGTTTATAGCTGCCGCCGTTGCATGTCAGATATCTTTGTGAGATTCAAAGATGAGTAACGGAGAGTTCGATACGGCAGCGAATCTTCCAGGGTCCATCCCCACGATCCTCTCCAGGGATCGGTCGTCATCCGCCGGGCGCGATGATGTCAGCCTGGACCCCGGCCTTGTTCCCATATACGCTGGAAACGAACCGCTCGATCGCAACAAAATTAAGTAACTTACATTGTGATGCACACAATTTTTCAGTATTTTATCTAACAATATATAAGCTAAGTATAACATTTTCTGTAAGTAATTTTAAGACTTATAACGCAATACTGTGCATAATAACATTTATTTTTGCAGGAATATCTTTAAGATCTCGTCCCCCCCCCTGATGTTACAACCTGGCTACGCCTCTAATATGAACGATGAACATGTGATAAACACATAATTAGACAAAAATTGTACATGTCATAAATATATAATTTCATCGTAGGTACAGTATACATTTATAACGAAGAATAGTTTAATAACGCAGTTTCGTAACTAAAGTTTCGTAGGTAAGATATTATGGGGGTTTAGCCCTTCCAATACTGGCGTTAAAATTATTTTTATTTTATGTTAAAGATGTGGTTATGTCAGTTTAGTGCAAACTAAAGATTCTATTATGTCAGTTTAGTGGCAACTAAAGATTCTGTTATGTCAGTTTAGTGGCAACTAAAGATTCTGTTATGTCAGTTTAGTGGCAACTCCCCTCTCCACATTTCTAAAAATATTTGTGGTGGAAACAAGCATCTTAAAAAGAAAAGTCGTCACTTGATTTTGGGAGGAACCACCCTCACCCCAGCTTTTAGTGAAATCCTGGTTACGCATTGTAACAGCATGTGCTATTTCTAAGTATTTTTCTATGGTACTTATATGTATATTATTATGTATTGGGGGAGAGGGGATGAAATCCATCAGCTGCCACGGTAAAAAAAACCAGTGATGGGCACAATAGTATTTTCAAAATAGTATTTTATTTTCAAAATAGAAAATACTATTTTATTTTGTATTTTCAAAATACTTTTGAAAAGTATTTTAGATAATTCAAAATAGTTTCCAAAATACTTTTCTAAAATACTTTTTTAAATCCAGTTTTCATAAAATTCTGATTGTTATGAATAATTACATTAAAGTCGTTTAATATTGTTATTGAACTCGCTGACATTATTGTCATACTCATATAAACGATATAGAGAAGCAGCTATGATAATTAGTCAATAAAAACAACAACCAACTACATGTTAAGCCTAGTAACTTGTTGTTTGTTCTCCAATTGCTGTGTCTATTTAAATATATCCAACTAGTACTCATTAAGATTAAGATTAGCGTCATATATTACCGTATTATGTAGACGATGTCTCAGACGTACTTGTCACTTAAGGCACTTTACTAAAGGGTGCAGAGAGTTAGAGAAATAGTGAGCTATTCGGAATTCAAACCTGGACCTGTTGTGTTCAAATTCAGCGCTCTCTAACACCTTCTAACTCGAAACAACAACTTCTAACGAGCCTTGTCATTTTTCGTATAAAAATTTCGCTTTCGCACAGAGTTGTGTAAAGCTATCTGGTACCAGCCATTGGCGCCGGAACGGGGAAGGAGCAAGGGGAGGCATAGCCCCTCTCAGAATGGAATTTTTGCTCCCCGGGGGAAAGGAAATTTCTTATTTTCTAAATTTAGAGACAATTTCTTTAAATTGACGTACAAACATTGAGAAAATAAGTGGTAGAAAGGAAATTTGAATAAATAAAAGTTAACACTCCCCCTCCCCATATGGCAGAACAGGAATTAAATATTGGCGTTTGCAAATTGAATACAGAGAAAAAAATGGTAAAAGATTTTGTATATTTAAGTTAAAATGTTATATAAGCAAAAAAGTCGTCAGATTCAATTTGGCTTGTTTGCCTTCCCCTTCCCACTCAGTAAACCGTTGCGGCGCGCATGTCCAGTCACCGTCCAGTCCAGTGTACCAGTCAACCGTTCATCAGTGTCATTCATGGATATGCAGAGCACATTTCAGTTGGTATTCAATGAAAAAAAAGTTTTTTGAGAAAAGTATTTTTAAAAGTATTTTCAAAATACTATTTTATTTTGTATTTTCAAAATACTTTTTAAAAGTATTTTGCCCATCACTGAAAAAAACATAATCGTGACTGTAGGATTATCGGTATTAAATTTAATTATTACATATTACCACTAAAGTACGATCTATATACTTAAAATATATAGGACATATAATAATTATAATGATGGAGATTTAATAATAACTTGTTTTTCTTCCTGGTTATAAGCATCCTACAAACGAATATTACAACAATCTACAGAATATCTATAGGCATTCGATGCTATAAGAGACAATAATTATTATTATCAATTGCATTAATTGTACAAGTATACATATAAGGCCTACAAGTATACATATTATATATAGGCTTATAAATAAATAAATGCAAGTTTTAGATTTGTTGTCTTTGATATCTTCGAGATATATTACCGAGAGAATCGATCACGACAAATCTGCCGTTGAGACTTTTAAAACTAAAATATTAAAGTTAAGATTCAAGTTAAGATTAGGATTAAGATTAGAGTTAAGGTTAAGATTTGGAGTTATGCTAAAGGTTAGGGATAATATATAAATGGACTGGATTGATTTGTCTTGCTAAGCAACGTTTTTCAGTGCCGTTTTGTCGTATTGGTATCGGCCCACAAGTATACTATCAATAGCTTACAATAAAAATAAAAAAATACAAGAAAAAGTAATACAAAGACTAAATAGCATAGCGATAGTTAAGCGAGAAAGAATGAATAAAGCTAGATTAAATGCAAGAGTAATAATACATGTCGAAAAGTGAATCCGAATGTATTGTAGTTCACATTTCAGATTAAAATAATATTTATTGTAAAACTTCCCTATTTAAAACCCAACAAAATCTATTCATTTGTAATATTGCCTGAATAGGCATTGGATCTTAGGGCCTTGGTCTAACTCAAGACCTGAATTTATGTTAAGGCTTTGGTCTGTCTAAAGACTTTGGTCTAATTTAAGGCTTTGGTCTATTTTACAATTTTGGTCTAATTGAAGGTTTTGATTGATATTAGGGCTGTTTTTGGTTTAAGTTTGCTCTAAACTTGTGTCTTATAAGTCTATCATAAGCAGCGGCGTAACTAGAGTCAAAATGCAACCCGGGCGCAAATCTGAAACCCACTGCAAGATTTTGCAATAGGGTGTGGCTTAGAAGTGTCAATCATATAAAAGCATCTTTATATATTTTTATTTTTTCAAATTGAAATTAAATTAAATTCAAATTAATTAATTAATTTAATTAAAAATAAAATAAAATAATTAAATTAATAAATTACACGGAGACATAAATTAAGTTCTATATATTACGCGTGAAATTTAGCTAAAATGCTTTTATATGATTGACACTTCTAAGCCACACCCTATTGGAAAATCTTGCAGTGGGTTTTCAGATTTGCAACCCGGGCAGCTGCCCAACTCAGTATTTATCAATTTTAAATAAGATTCGAATTAGAACAGGGACGTCATTTAAACTTTTTCAAGGTGGGAGGGGGGCGAACTCAATTTACCAAAAACTTGTGATGATATTTTTTGCGTATTTTCTTTTCTTCTGAAATTTAAGCTCTTATTTTTTGCTTATTCTATACAGTGACATAATATTATTGAATCGGCATATAAAATAACAACTTGCGTTTCCATTTTTCAAAAATCGGGGAAGGGGGAGGATTGCCCCATTTTAAAACTTAATTGGTTTGACTTCGAAAAAAGCAAGTTAAAAATATTAATATAATAGAACGGACGAAATTGAAACATTTTGTAAGGGGCGACAAATATTTTCTAAAAAGTGATGACTTTTGTTGATTCTCACATCGTTTCTTCTGCAATTGTATCTTTATTTCATCATCTGTTATATTATCATGATTGATTTATACATTAATTACACACCTTTTACACACAATACAATAACATTAATTACTACTAATGTATACTACTGCTGGTTGATATCCGGTCAGCCGCTCAACCCTAAGCTTAAAATCCGTGACTCGTCAGCCTGGTTATATAATGACGTCAATCAATAGGCGGTACAACTTCTCAAAATCTTTGTATATTAATAGCTGCTATCGTTCCTACTTGCATAATTTTATTAAATAATACTATAACTATAAACAAATTTTTATGTTTTATCTTCTAGTGAGATTGAACAAATCGGAATAAATATTAAGGAACACATTTTTTGGGATGTCCGCATATCAGTTTTAGAAAAATTATAAATAATTAAAAATGGGGGTAATGACTAAGAGTGAATCGTTGCCGCCTATACTATGTTAATAATTGTCCTTATGCCCCCATTTATCGTATAATTTTTAGGATCTGCTGACCGTTTGTGCAGAAATATGTGACAAGAAGTGAAAAGAAACGATTCTGTGTTGACATTTTCGTTATAAATTTTTATATTCAGCTTGTTTGTAAGTATTTTTTTAGTAAATAAAGCTACTGTTTCCAACAGTGTTTATTATGTTTTAATACTATTATTGTTAGTGGTTTCAATCGTGAAATTATATTATAATAGCAACTAAAAACAAATATGTAGAATCTATTGAATAACAAAAGTCGTCAGATAATTTTTTATGACAACTTGTTGCGGCCGTCCGAGGTACCAAAGATAAAAGACATCTTTTACTTTTTTCCAAGGCGGCACTTTGCCCCGTGACTACACCGCATACATCGTATACACCCTCTCACATTCATGCTCATCTTGCTCCGACTTTTATATAAATGAATATAGAGCCACTCCATGTTGAACGTTTTTAAACATTTGATAAAGCTGTTTGTTAAATGTCTAAAATATAGCGTTATTAAAATTATACTGAATTCGAATAGGCCTATTCGAATGCAGCATAATTTTAATAACGCTATATTTTAGACATTTAACAAACAGCTTGGACAGAAAAGTCGATTTTTATTAGCTGACTATAGAAACTTTTAAAGCTTCATAATTCGTTCAAAAACATAAAATTACTTTTAAATCAGCTATAAAAATCAGCTTTTTTTGGTAACTATGCTTAAAGTCAACATTTGCGCAACCCGGGCAGAATGAAATGCATCCTGGCAATGCCCGTAATTGCCGTGGTATGGTTACGGAACTGATCATAAGTCTAACTTGTGGCTACGGTCCATCTTACGGCTTTAATGCAACTAAATTCTTTGGCTGAAGTAAAAATGAGGTCTCAGAATGAATATCGAAACTTGTTTATTGTAATATTAATGGTGATTCTATTTGCCTATTATAAATATATCAGTTGTATATCAGTCGAATTAAATTAGACCTAAAACTATAGAGACTCTCTAGTGACTGTTATCATGATCTTGCTGCAGTAATTAGTTTTATAATAATAATTTAACAAATTTATCAGACATAACATATATATAGGAGTAGGCCTATGGGATAATAGCATGCATGTTATATTTAGTAGGCCTAAACATACGATATTTAATTATAATATTAGTTGGTCAAATAATTTACATCTGAATTAAGCCAAGATAAAACATAAAATGGATTTAGACAACTTTCAGAAATGCATTTTTCTACTTACTCTGTTCACAATGACAGACGCGCAAGGTATGTTTCACTTCATTAGTTACGTGTAAGTTCTCATATGTTATTTTGTTATAGCGTATTTAATAATTTAATACTATCAAACGGTATGGTTATTTTCTGTCAATTGTAACATATATCGGGATTATGGACTGAGTTAGGGTTAGGGACGAACATATTATGTGACTCAAATGAAAAATTAACAGACTAGGCTATTGCGATCGTTGGTATAACAATTTAAAACATCAAAAAATTAATAAATGATCGCAGCTGAGGCTTACTTATGAAATGTTCTTGAATAAGTAAATTAATGAGAATACTTGAGAAAACTTTTGTTAGAATACCATATGCTGGGACGTTATTTGGAGTGGGAGGGGGGCCGACAGGGGGAGGGAGAATTTGGCCTCTTTCAATGATTTTTCAATATGGGCCTACAATTTTTAAATGTTGGCCTATTCAATAATTAGTAACATTATGTAAAATTGTAAAATTAAGGTGTCTCAAATTTGAATGAAAACTGCTTCAACTGTTATAAAGATATTTTCAAATAAATATTAATATGTTTACTAATTAACATGTGTCATATTTTGCCGTTTTGCTGGATTTACAGAAGACTACATAGGTTGTTACAGAGATATTCTTTCTGTTCAACAACGTGTAATGAGAGAACGGGTTGTGTGGGTTAATATGACTCTCGATTTCTGTCAGAATCACTGTTTAAGAAGCTTCAACTATACATATTTTGGAGTTGAGGTAAGTATATGATCTCTTTTCATTAAAAATTATGAGTCAATTTTTAAGCATTTCTTTACAACAAGGCGTCGCTTCTAGCAAGCCCAGCCCAGGAAGTGAACTGTTTACAAATGGACGTGAATAGAAAAACGCTTTAACAATCTGCTGCATAAGTGCATATCAAAGTTAATAGGGTTAGAAAGTGAGATAATGCGGAATTATGGTTAGAGCTTGCAAATGAGATGTAAAAATTGTTCTTTTAACTTCGGTACAGTTCGAATCGAATGAGATTTCGCTCTAAAGAAGCATGCCAAAATCAGAAATCATGTTTTATTTTCATGAAAGTCTACAGATTTTAATCCCAGAGAGTTCATAATTTTGAAAAAAAACTACATACTCTGTGTATTGTAATTTATATTAAGGGAATTTGTTACATGCACAGTTTGGTTGGGAATGTGTTTGTGGTGCTGTATATGATACATTTGGTAAAACCAGCGAGTCAGACTGTAAGGAGAAATGTGTGGGTGACAGAAATCAAATTTGTGGGGGGGGGGACAGACGCTTGAGTATTTATCATGGTTAGTATTGTTTATTTAAACAGCAATTAAATTTAGTTCTCTATGAGTTAAATTATACTTGATTACTTTGTTTGATTGAACATTATATATATTGGCTTTAAATAATAATGTGAAATTTTAAATGCTATTGTGAAAAGTTATTTGAAGTTAATCACTTTTTAAGAGAAATTAATCTGTTAATTTTTACTGGATGTAGATGCTAAGAGCTTTTAGTAGCCTATATTATATGTAGGCTAATTAGATGGTTACTAGTAGTTATAACAGTAATAATATATTATTCTAAGTAGTTTATAACCTGCTGAACGTTTTTATACAGAATTGTAGAATTGGCAACTATGGAACTGGATGTGAAGAGAGATGTGGAAACTGTGGAACAAATGATTGTTGGAGAAATGCAACTTGTCCGAGTGGATGTAGGGATGGATGGAGTTGAACAAAGTGTGATGAAGGTCAATGAGATGAAATTTCTGTATTAGAACTGTGCTAAATTAAAAAAAAAATTCTTTCCTGAATGCTCATTCGTATGATGAAATATACTTTGTGTTTATGTTCAGTTGCGATGACTGTTATTGTTTAGTTGCTTGTTGTATTATTTCATTCAATAATCTTATTGTTTTACAGATGTAAATGAATGTTTGATAAATAATGGTAGAGCGGACTGTGATCATACCTGCATCAACACACCAGTAATTTATAAATGTGAATGTCAGACAGGATACAGGCTTAGCTCAGAGAACATGTCTAGGTTTATAGAGAATTTTGAATTCAACACGTAAACTTGATTTATTATGATATTTACCATGTTTTAATTTAGATATAATTTATCTTGTGTATTTTTAAATGTTAAACGGACAAAATGGACACGGACAAAATGACCATTTTTTGAGGGTTAGGGTTAAGGTTAGGGTTAGGGTTAGAGTTAGGGTTAGGGTTAACCCTAACCCTAACAAAATGGCCATGTCCATTTTGTCTGTGGCCATTTTGTCCTGGAATCTTTTCAAACATATACAAATTTCTTTATATTTATCTTTATTACACTTTATGTATTTTCAACATTTGGTATATTCTAGTAACTTCTGGTAACATGTAACTTTTATCTAATATTATTTACTTGCCTATATACATACTTATTTACCTGCTTAAAAACACAGCTCAAATTTCAGAAATTATTAGTATGTTAATATTTATATAGGCCTACACTGTTTTTTATTAGACATAGATGAATGTAAAGAAGATAATGGTGGTTATAATCAGACTTGTAATAACACTGCTGGTAGTTTTTACTGCAGCTGTTCAACTGGTTTTACTCTACACACTGATGGAAGACAGTGTTTGGGTAAGTTTACATAATATAAAAATATGTTGCAAACTACTTATATGTGGCGTTAAAACACTTTATCACAATTAAATGTTTTAATTTAAATCTAATTAAAATTAATAATATTTATTATTTAATTACTTTCTAAATTCTTTGCTATTTGTTTCTAAAACATGCAAATCCTATGTTTTTTTTGCTTGATATAAAGCTTATTGAATATTAAATGATATTGAATACATTCAGACATAAATGAATGTTCATTCAACCCTCCCCCTGTCATCAGACTTGTGTTAACTCTTGGGGAAGTTTTCATTGCGGATGCAGCAAGGGCTATCAACTTAACTTGGATGGAATCAGTTGTCAAGGTTTGCTGTTATTATAGAGTTATGAAATGGGTATTGTTTATATAATTAAAATTGCCTAAGCACACAATATCATTTCAGTTATATTTTTAATTTATGAATAATTAAAACACTCAATCGATTCTATGTTCATGAATGCTGGCTTAGAGTAGTTAAATATGTTATTTGCAGTAATTCTGTTTCATTATTTCAGATATAGATGAATGTTTAATAAACAATGGAAACTGTATACAAGTATGTAACAACACAATTGGGAGTTATACCTGTAGTTGCTATAAAGCATTTCATTTAGAACTAGACGGAACAACTTGCACTGGTCTGCGCTACTTTAGCTACTTACTTACTCAGTTACTTGTAATAATTACTTTTAGTAAAGTTACTTACTTATTGATATTAAGTAATTTATTATAATATATCAATTGTTAACATTAGATCTTTATATGTAACGGTGTATTTTATGATTTATATGTTAATTTTCATATTTAATTTTCTACAACATATGTAGATGATGATGAATGTGCACAGTCATCGACACGTATATGTGACGTCACTAATGAACGTTGTCTTAATAAACCAGGATTGCTTGCAGTGGTAGTATTCTATATTGAATTTGTTTATGTACTCTTTCATCATATTATCACATTGTTTAGTTCCTGCGCGATGTACTTTCTCTCAAATCAGTCATATATTGTTCTCAGTTTTTCCTTTGTGATTTAACCTTCTTATAAGCCATTTTCTCCAATATTTTTTGTCATGTATCCTACTAAACTACCTGTACTCTCATATACTTTCATCATTCTTTAAGACTTTTCTTTAGAGAGTCATTTATTTTATTTAGATATTGATGAGTGTATTGAGTATAACGCTTGCACAGACAATGATAATAATTGTACCAATACTCAAGGCTCTTACTTCTGTAGTTGTAGGGATGACTATTACCCCGCATCTGACAGTAAATCATGTATATGTAAGTTGTATATATTATTTCTTTAACTTGTCTGTCTGTTCTGTGTATAGTCTGCCTGTATGTCTCTCTATCTCTCTTTCTCTCTTATTCTCTCTCTGTTTTTATTCCAGATTGTGTTGAAAGTTTTTTTTGTTTTACGTTAGCATTAGGGATATAATTAGTGTTATGGTTAAAATTAAAATTAGGTTAGAATTAAATTTAAAATTAAAATTAAGTTTAGGGTTAGAATTAGTGTTAGATTATGCATTTATGTAATTTTTCCAAGAATTGAAGTTATTAGTAATATAGGTCTAACGAATGATTTTATGCAGATCAATGATCATCAATGAAGCAGTATTAAATTTTGTCGTAATTATTTAATGCTAAATAAATGTTTTTTATATTTCTGTTGATAGTAAAATGCAACTCAGATTCAGTAATAACTCCAATTGCTGTATTATTTGCTGGCTGCATATTAACAGCTACTTGTGTGATCATCTCTGTCTGCATGAGGTGTGACAAAAAATTAGTCCCTTTTTACAACTTTTGTATTTAAATAACATATGGGAATCTCGCGCCCCTAGCTCTGGTGTCTGGCTAAATGCGCTACTCTCTGCATGAGTTGGGCAAACGGATCTCTATCGTTTCCTGAGATCCAAGGTCCACCTCTTTCCTAAAGCAACGACTCGCTTTGGCGGTGCAGCAGGGGAATGCAACAGCGATGCTGGGAACTTCTGGGACAAGTGTTTCCCAAGACGCTTTTGAACTATTTTACTTTTTAATGTTTAACAAACGATTTTCTTGATTCTATATTATTTTATTTATTAGTTGATTAATTTATTTATAGCTGTACATTATATTGATTGTTCATTATCTGTTTGCTCGCTGTATATTATTGCTAAATACTGTTGTCTGATTGCATTGATTCATTTATAATTATAATACTATGAATAACATATATTTAACTCGTTCTAAGATAATCATTAAATTAACTTTGAATTTAAATGTTGAATATAATTCTGAAAATGTATATACTATAATGTATAGTATATACAATTATAATTAATAATATATACAGTA
>JAQIXG010005768.1:0-11085 GCA_034700105.1 Oconnorella tubifera
ATGTATAATTTCATTTTTGTTTACGAACATTAAACTATCCACTTTTTATTTATTTTCTTTCATTTTAAAAATAAATACTTGTATTAAGAAAAGCGTTAAATTTCTATTTTTAGTCATTCGATCGAAGAAGCCACCAATCCTCGCAGATACTGACTAACGGCAGAAAGGGTATACAGTCAGAAGGAGCAGAGAGTAGTACTTCATCTAGCCGCGACGGAGCTAGCAGTAGTCGTGATCTCAAACTCTGATGCGACATTAATTATAAATTCATCTTGATAGATTTTTGATTGGGGTTTTAAGTATAGAGAGAGAGCGTGACCAGACAAAACGGCCCCGACAAATGGACCCCGACTGCTCATTCTTAGGCTTAGGGTTGGAGTTAGGATACGGGTTAGGGTTAGGATTGAAGAAAGGGTTTGTGCTAGGGTTTGGGTTAAGTTTAGAGTTAGTTAGGGTTAGAGTTGTTGAATGAATTGACGGGACCGTTTTGTTGGGTTAGTGTATTCGGGGTCATTTTGTCGGGTTAATGTATTCGGGGCCGTTTTGTTGCATTAATGTATTTGGGGCCGTTTTGTCTGGGTACCAAGAGAGAGAGATAGACACATGATATTTGTCAAGCTTTAATATGTTGTATATATATTGCTTTGATTGCAATAAACTTTATTTGATCAATTTTATGTTTTTTCGAGGATTGTGCATAGGTTTTGATTGATTGCTATGTTTGTTTTTTGCTTTAAGAAAGTTTACATTGGAGCGTTATTAGTGGGTTTGTGTTAATAAATTGCAAAGTTTAAATTACAGACAGCATTTGCTGTCGATTAATTTATCAATAGTTTATTTTTTTTTATAGTTGTTTTTTAATTAATTTTTTGGTTTTTATTTTTGTATTAATAGAACTTTAATACAAATCTTGTAAGATTGTGAAATTGGTTATTATCCATTAAAAGCTGCATTTAATCATGATTCAATTTAGTTTCAGTATAGATTTTTGTTTGGGAAAAAGCATTTTGAATCTAGCATCATTGGATAACCTTGTTGATGTTTATCTGTCTGTCTGTCTGTCTGTTTGTTTGTCAGTGTGTTTGTATGTTTGTAACTTGTGCTTGGATTATTGCAGTTTCGCAACATTGTTCAAAAATTGTTATTTTTCACTTTTAACTAAATTATTAACACTGTTTAATATAATTTTTTTACTAATGTTAAAATTATCATCTTTAAGTTTACTTTAATTTTATTAAATATTAAATTATGGAGTGAAAACTTTTGTGATTTGATGATAACGCAATATATAATACTTGTCTTCGTATTTTAGTTGTAATCGGTTTATGCGAATTTTTGTTCGTTTTTTGTGTATTTTCGGTAATATTGTCTCGTATAGAAACGGACAGTTTTTCTCTTTTTAACACAAAGTTGCTGTAATTATTACTCTTTTGCATCATTATTCTCAGAGAAAATTATTTAATGTTCTGCGTAAGTTAAGCGTTCACTTGGTTTCTGTACACTCAGTTGAAATAACTAAATAATAACATTTTTCTGCTGGTATTACATTAAGTAATAAAGAACAATATATTTGATTTAAATTTAACTAAGTCTAATTGTAGCTATATATATATATGACGTTACTTTCAATATTTAACATCAGTGTTTTTTTCGTATTTACGCCCGCTATTAGAGTTTTTATATATACCGTTAGCTTTAATTGTACGAATATTTAATTCTGTGAAAGCGTGGATATTATACCAGCGATTAATATGATAATGCATCTCTTTGTATATAGTCAGTGTACTTAGTTATGTAACTTGTAATCGAATGAAAATGTACGAAGAATATAGAATGTTCTGCAAGAGCATATAATAAGTTTTTGTTTAATTTTGTACAATTTTTGCTTATAAAAACAAGAAGCAAAAATAAGAAACCTTGAATAAAGATATATGTGTGATATGATCACGGATTGAATGGAATAATTCATATATACGCCATTCTTTGCTCTATTTCTTTCAGTAGTTCAGTATATTTCTTCTTATTATTAATGTTACTCAATTTCTTTTAAACAATAGCGCAATATTTCGATAGTTCGATAAGTTTTCGGTAATTAAGAACTCAATTTCTTGCAGCTTGTTTATGTACCTTTCATGTAAATTTATCGATAACCTTTCTTACATTCCAAATTCAGTTTATAAGTCAATTTATTTATTGTATTCATGTTTTTTTACGTAGAATTTTGTAGCCATAAATTGATTTATACGATTAGATAGTTTTTTCGCTAATGATTACGTATTATCATTATTTTAATGTTAGTTAGACGTATCAATGACGAATTCTTTCTGATGACTTTTAAGTTACAGCAAACTACTTTGGCATCTCGCTAAAGTGCAGAACCTGATAGTAGAGCTATCGAGAATTTAACAAAGAGTTTCTAGATGCTGATTCAAGTTTTCAGTTTATCAGCTAATTATTGTTTTTGATGATTATAGATTAGTTGATGATTTACTAAATCTCTTATCCTGTGCCATTTATTTATGATTGTATCTCTCTGCCGTATAATATAGTTAAATGTCGTGCGAAATGCAAACTATTTATGATGATACCGATTTCGTATATTATTAGATAAATTAGACGTGATTTGATTATAATAATATTATTGTCTTTGAATTAAAAATTTGTCAAATTATCAATTGTTTTATTTCTTTAATCATAGTACTTAAATCTTATCATAGTAGTCTTAAATAGTCACCTAAATATTGACCAAAAACACATTAAGTTACTGAATTCAGACTTGCTATCTAATCGATAAAATATAATTCATAATTATTTAGGCTTAAATAGTAATGCACAGACTCTGTGGATAATAATATTATAAATCATCACGTAAATGAAATAATGGATAGAGATTTAGTTGTTTTCTTTCAATTTATTAAGCCTGCAACAAATTATATAGACTAATTCAACAGCTGAATGAAGTTGTTTATGTTATATCAGGAAAAAACTGCTATCTCGATTTTTAGATAAACTTTACCTCAACTTTAGCTAATAACAGAATAAATATTTTCCATTGTACATCAAGATCATGTACATCAAGATCAGTACTGAAACTGAGAAAATAGTAACTCAAAACATCATGCATTATCGTTGTAAAATATACTATTGAAGGAATTTCGATTTGAAAGCCAGTGCGTGCTTGCTTTACATAACACAGTCATTAAAAAATCCACCTACCAGGCTTGCTATATAGGTCATATTATACTCAATGCATTGATATCACACAAATTGTAAACAAACTACATTTAGTGCGTTTAAAAGTACAAATTAAACAAACGAGATAAAACTATAAGAATAATCCAAACACTATGAAACTAACGTAAAGGATTAGCGCTTTGGATTTAATATTAGAATGACATCAAACGGTAAAAAATTTGCGTTAAATTTTTCCTCAACAAGTCGATATTTTAACAAGAAGAGATCTGGTAGTAATGGTCATCAGGTAATGTTAACCTTTAGTTAAACTTTATTTAACTTTCGTGTAATTATAGAAAGATTGAGAAATAATTATCTTATATTATTTAAAAATGAGTTAATTATACGTATAATGTAGGCTTTAATTGAATTGAACTAGATACAAACCTGGGAACCCAGGGTATATCAGGACTAGAAGGCGAGATGTAAAGTTTCAAAGTATTTTACAAAAACTCCATGATGAAAAATTTCGTACTAATATGATTAAGTATTGAAGTTTTCTGAAATATATAATTAAAGAAATAAATAACATTACATTGTAAAAAAAATATTCGTTAATTTCGATCAGTAAGCCGGTTATGTTTGTGGCCTATAATTATTTGATCAATAAAGCTAGGCTTACAAACTAATATTAAAAATATAAATTCTTATTTCGATTTGTTTCACTTGAACTTGATAAAATCAATTTCGATAAACATTATTATTAGAAATCTTGATCAATTTCCAAACGCCCATTAAGCCTACATTTTACAGTAGTAAGCTTACTTGCATAAACATACAAGGCTAAAATTGTTTATTGAAATTTCAACTATTTTTAATGAAATTCGAATGTTTTTTACAGTCTTTTTTTAAAGCTAACATAATCATAATTTTAGGCATATGATAATAGGCTTCTTTATTTACTGTAATGCTTAACGTGATGGATATCGTATTGAAATTATTAAACTTTGCTCAACATTAAAATTTCATGCCGATTCTCTACATATAATATATAGCTCTATCGCATTTATTAATATTCTAAACTGCACTCAGCTTAGCGTAGCTTGCGCGGAATGAATCATTCAATATCAGTTAATTTAAAACCTTTAATTTAATAAGGAAATGATTTAGAATAATGACTGATAATATAGGATCATGAAAAACGCAACAATCAGTCCAGCTGGCTGACCCCTCATAGTTCCAGCAGATTTGATGATCACTCCCCAACATCACCCTCCCCAATTCATCGCAGTAGTTCAGCGGGTGACATGGAACTAACACCAGATGGCGTCAATGATGGCTCTCCGTGTCCGTCGCTTGACCTTGAGGACCAGCTGATGACCTTGACGCATCACGTGCAGAGATTCAGCAACGCGCTAGGCAGCCTAAAGTCTCTGGTCTGCTCGACTCCTTGTGGTAAAAACCGTTTTTCATTATTGTTATTAATATTGATTAATATAATATTGAGCTTTATTTAGTAATATAGCATTTAGTTCTATTGTTTAATATGATATTTCAGACTACAGAATGTCCTTGCATGCTTAGTTCCGCATGTAATCAGATCGAATTTACGTGTTTAGATGACATAAATCACTTAAAATTATTCAGTAAAAGGTTAAGAATAATTAAATAATTGTGCATTTAGAAATTGTTGTGATATTTTTTGAAAACACGATTTGGTATGCTATTAAATTGATTTATTACATGAAACTTATTTAAAACATTATGTAATACTAGCTTAATTGATCCCCTACCAGTTACTTAACTGTAGTCTGTAATCTGTATAGGCAATTATGTATAAAACTAACAGTAAATATTTATTATCATTTGTGCTCTAATGATGCTGCTGTTGATAGCAAAACTCTGACTTGATAATATCTCTGATTTAATTACTAATTGTATTACTTTCATATTCGATATATTCACTTACTTTTAACTTCTTAAAGTTAAATCTACTATCTTGACACAAGGATATACTTTCGCTGATTTTTTTATTACAATATAAACAGTTAAATCATCGATAAGTAGGTCTACTGTTACATAATGGCTTTACTAATTGCACTTGATTGTTGCAAAGTATCCTGTTTCATATTCAGTCTGTAGAATTAGGCGATTTATTATTACAGAGCGTTTAACTTGCCTGTAATAATTGCTATTTGGCTAATTTTTGTGCACGTCTTCAGTGTGATATTTTAGTAATAGGATGCTGAGTATTGCGCTGATTAAACAGCCTAATCTACTCTAGGCTAAGTCTTGTTGACTGTTTTAAAGCATTACACATTTTATTGTATATAAGCACTGATTGTTTGTATGGTAAAGTTCAACTTGGATTTACATACTTTAAGTTAGTTCTTTAATTAATTACCTGTAATTTTGATTAAATTTATTCCGAATCTAGAATCAGACTGGTTTTGATTAGTTTGAATATTAGGCTACTAATGAGTTTTGATAAAACTTGGTTCGATTTTCTAATGCTTGATTAAATAATGGTAGCATTAGAATTATAATAATTATGAGCATAGTCTGTTATAATAAATCTATAAGCCTGTGTTAATAAGCTTATTGATTTGCTGTATATATATTATAACAAACTAATGATCTTCTTTGTTCGTTTACATTTATTTAACTTAGATTTATTGGAGAAATTAATAGAATAATTGATGTATAAATTTGATGTTAATTAGTCAGCCTTCTATAATTGTGCACTTTTACTAACGTATTGTTCTAACCTTAATAATATGGATTTGATTAATACATACAAGCCAAATGCAAGTCTAATTCGATTTGTCGACATAGTGTTGTGAGATATATGATCATTTACAGATGGTAAGTTGCATGTTTATTTGGCTAGACAAGATGGGAATACAGATTCATTACACGTGTCTTGAAATTGAAATCAGCTTTTCATTTTACACCAACATCCCAGCAGTAGTTCTAATCTTTAAATTTTTAAAAAGTTGGTTAGAATTAAAAAATGCTAGAAAGACAACATTTTATACAACACATTTAACAGTAGTGATAGAAAAATTCACTATGTTATTACATTACTAGTATTTTTATTGTCAGTTTTTATTCGCTGTTAATTTAGGCTCATACTATCAAATTTAAATTCGAATTCGCCACTATCTACCTGATTTGATCCGCTTAAAGTATATTCCCTATACCAAATCATTGTTTTATTTAGCGAATAGATGCAGCTGTTTGAATTATAGGCGAGAAGTTGAAATGCATGTAATCGATAGATTCATAGTAGTAAGCCTGGATGCTTTTAGCCTAGACTTGCTTACTATAATATCAAGCTGCAGCTGTAACAGCCCCACACAGCGACATCTGTTGTTTTGATTAACCGAATCCTTTACTCGGAAGATTCATGTATTCATTGAGGATCAACGATAAGTCCCACCTTTTTTCTCCCCGGCTAAGTTTTGTACAATTATGAACTTTCCCATTCAAAAGCAAATCTTGCAAAAGTTACCTTGATAGTATGAGAGTCGGGTGAAAAACAAAATAATGTATATAAAATTACTAAATGAAGTTATGCTATATTAATAACTAAAGGTGTATAATTTGGTTTTGTTATTCTACCCAGAATGGGTGGTAAAAGTGATGAAATTAGAGTTTTTGAGAAACTATTTGTAAGTTTTACATGCAATACGAAATCTACACATTTTTGATGCTATACTAGTGTTAGTATTATACATACTAAACAGTGCATCATATTATTTAGTATGTATTGTAGTGTGTGCTAAAAACTGTGCAAACTATTGGAAACAGTTATAAAGTAGTATTACGATACTACTTACAGTATTTCAACAATTTCATGATACATGGATGAGTCAGTGTGAATAAAATTAAAATAAATCATCTATCATTTAAAACACGGAATGGGCTAGTTAAATTAAAATTAGGCATATTTACTTGTAAAATGTCTTTTCGAGCCAGACTGATATCCTTGATATTCTCTCAAATTTACATCGAAATGTTCGATTTATCACGTGTAAAATGTTATCTCGTTATAAATCTTGCAACGTTTTTTTATAGCTCGTGTTGTTTTTCCTGATATGAAGTCTGTACTAAACGCCTCGGCATAAAAACCAGTTTTTTTCCTTAATATTACTTACATTTAAAAGAGCTTTGCTGAGAATTATTGGCAGTGAAAATATAAACATTTTAATTCGATTAAAGGAGAACATTGGTCCGATTTCTTTGTTGATTGATTGATAGTGGTTTAAAAACAAAGCGTTTAATTGCTCCCGCCTTGATTTTACTGTTATTTTAAATTTCGTTCAACTTTTTTACTAGTTACACTTTAGAAAAGGATTAAATAAATTATATTTGAGTTTACTACTGCTTTTATAATAAACAATTTTGTTTGTTTTTCATTCCATAATTTAGTATTACCTCAATGCGTATCTTTTACAATTAAGCATTGCAAAAAATACTTGAGAATATCGCTGGTGTAGAGTTTATCCTGTAGATTCCGGCGACATTTAGACATTAAAAGAAGAAATTAAACAAAATAAGATTGTTTACTTAAAACTTTTCTAAAATACACAATGCCTAGAAGCTTTTCTTTATAAAGCCGACAAAGTTTAGAAATTCCTTAAGTTGTATACTGGCCAATGCATTGCTAACATGTTATTGATATGCTTCGATAACTAGAAACGTTCGCTTCGTGATCTCGCTTTCACAAAACCAACAAACAGAGATCTTTTGATAAATTAGGGCCTGAATTTTATGAAAAGCAAATCCTATTTAGTAGCATAAGATTTGAGTAAAGATAAAATTCAGTCTTAGTTGGGTTATTATTAATAAGGGAGTGAGTTATTCAGTGAATAAGTCGCTCCCTTATTTAAGTGTGGGATTTTATTAAAAAAAAGATGAATTATGAATCGAGGCGGATCGCTGTTGAATAAATTCATTTTTAAGATAATTTTTTTAACATTTTCTGTCGGATTTAGCCCATAATTCATCATCACAGTCTTTTATCTACTGTTTAGTACACTAGTTGTATAATATCGTATATTTTCTATATTTTCTGTACTTTTCTAGCATTTACTGACTCGATATTCAATTCAAATCCTATAGTTTTCGATTAGCATTCATCAATATTAACTGATCACCATTAAAGTTTGATTTGTAGCTCTATAAATGAGATCTGATAATAGCTTCACTCTCTCAGCCTACACATATTGTTGAAATGGTACTTTTACTTTTTCTATATTAGTAATATTTCTCAATCTCCAGACTCCAGGTTTTTTAACTGATGTAGGTTTTTTCTCAAGCTGTGTACTTTTTAGCCTTTTCGTTACAATATACAGTAGATCTCGCTCTCTCTATATACACTTTCTTGTTAATATATCGTGTAGTTTTTCTAGTGAAGCTGTCGGTTTTCCAGTGCGTTTTTCTAGGATCACTTTTAACCTGTAAACAAATAAGCAAGCAGCCTGTGCTTAGTTGCCTGCTCAGGGAATCGCTGTGTATAAAGCGCTGAGTGAATTTCTACTAGCTAAATGCACTCCTTCACGTTATTCAGTTTAATTTTTCACCCGAATGACGTCAGTAAATAATTGTGAATCTAAAAGGGTGAATAAGTTGAATCCATGTTTGCGATATTTTACGCTTTTTAGATGTAAAACTGTTAAAAACATAGGGCACTACAAGAAGCTTGTATATAAAGTTGGAGGTTGGATTATACTGAAGGTTTTAATGATAGCTGTTAATCTCAAGAGTCATTATTTGTAGGGCACGATTATGCCTTGTTGTAGTAATGTAGTTGATGCAGTAGCAGCAGCCAATAATCAGCAGAATTATAACTTACTGGAAGCGAATATATTTTATTTGTTTGTATGTGAAATAAAAATTTATTAAAACTTGATTTCTAATTGTACAATGCTCTTTAGTATAGTTTCTTCTGAACTACAAATAAATTCAAATAGGTACAATTCCCAAGTCACATCCTGTGTTAAAACTGTTGATAATTGTATGCATTTGTTATGTAATGTTAGCGATTAATTCATGAGCTATGTGCTAATAGGCTGTAATTCTTTCGTAGAAAATAATGTTTTGTGATATCATGAATGTGTCTGTTTCGTATTAGAATAATAGGCTCAAACAATGTGCAGAAACATTATGTAGTAACATGTCAATGAACCTATGAAGATTTATATTACTGTTATATTTTAATATTTATTCAGTTGATTGAATTGTCTGAGTTTAACTGCATGATTATGGTGTTGGGAAGTTTACTTTTATGCTAATTTTATTATGTCTAAAGTTGCCATGTAACTGCGAAATGAATTTTTATATTGGATTGTAATTATTTTCAATGAAAATAGTATACGATTTTTTAGTCTGTTACCTTAATTTATGAACTTTAAGACAACTTCTGTAGTTTATTAATCATAAACTAAATTATTATCCTGACCTTAAATGTTTTAACAAGCCGTGTGTTTTTATTCTATTTGAGCGTATTTTTATTAACGCTCTACAGTCTCAAAATTAGGTAATATTTATTTAACAACCATAATATAATATTGTATGCATTATTGTACTTTGTTGTAACTTCTACAATTCCCTATTGTAGAGACTGTAGGGGAAAGTTAGAGGGAGAGATATTCGCACGAAGATTTGCATAATATTAGGATTCACTCGCATACTTTGCATTCTTGTTGTTTGTCAACTAGCCAGTTGTATCTAGCTGTCTATTGTAGCAGCATAATTTTGGCTAGAATTGACGCATTGGCCTTTATTATATTATAGTATCATATTATTGTCACGTCAATGAATAGTGCATTAGATACTTTTTTGAATTGCCACTTTTTCAAGTAGTATAGTATGCTATATACTACACACTTTTGTAACAATTATGACTTGATAGATTTCTTACAACTAACCTGGAGATCTCAAGTTTTAATTCCGCTCATTAGAAAGTATCTAAATTTATTCAGCAATACGAAAAATGTTTGATGCATTTCTTGAACTATTATATTATACTCTAAATATTGCAATTCTAATTATTTATACTATAAATGATGTTTATATTATGAATGACATTTTTGTCTTTTAACAACATTTAGTGCTTTTTTAACGAAGCCTTAAGCTAAGCTTATGAATTGTCTAGACTTATATAATGTAATTATTTCACTTTTGATGTTCTCGGCTTTATTATCCTTGTAGCGTTGTGAGAATTTTTTATGATTTCAATTGCCAATTTGATTATGTCAATCATATTATGTAGTCTAAACTAATATACTTAATGAAATGTTTATTACCTTGTGCAATGAAGATATATATTTAATAGAAAATATAACTCAATCTGCTGCAAAATAAAATTCATTAAATTTCAGTTATTGTATATCATTCAATTCTGCTTAAAAGCTATTACAATTTAATTTACATCTCACTATTTTCAAAATAAAATAAGCATCTTTATTCCTCTTTATTTATTAAATATATTATACAATACACAAGTGTTTATGATCTTACAGTACTTAAATATAACAGAAGCATCTTTATTATGTTTAAGCTTTTCTCATTTTAGAAGAAAATTTTTCATCTAATTTACAAAAACGCTTGGAAGATGTTGTCAACATTGTGAAAGAAATTATTAGTAAACATCCCGACTTGCAGTCTGCCGAAATTCTGTCTGCTACTTCATCTCTATTTGAATCGTGTAAACGTAAGTATAATACATCCTTTACTTCATTATATTATATCTTGTAGTCTACTGTATATTTTTATCAAAGTTTTGAATTTCTAAAGAGAAATATTATGAGATTTATACATATTTTTCACTTACAACGAAACTAACACTATCTTTCAGTCACAAAGAAGAATTGCTAAATATATAGTACATACATACGCTTTATA
>JAQIXG010005769.1:0-11084 GCA_034700105.1 Oconnorella tubifera
TCTATTTCCACCTTAGATTTTTTCTTTTACGGACTGATTTCCCGGCTAAATGGTTTCCTCTCTCAGTTGATGGTTGTTCTCACTGCTTGGGTGGAGCATGTGTTGTCTTTCCTGATACTGAGGACGTCTGCGACATCGTCCCTCGACGGTTAAACAGACGTTAAACTTTTTATTGATTTATTGATTGATACTATTGATGTAGTACTCAACATTATCGTTGTCTTTATATATTTCTAGTGTTATGGTATATGACAGCTACTTTGAGAATTGACAGAAAACATGTGTCTTTATGTCTAAAACCGCTCTATTTAATAATAAGTAAAATGCAAACTGTGATTCAGAATATATTATAACAAATTTCTATTAATAATTTAACAATAATGATTATTGTTGAATTTATTGTTGATTATTTTTGAGTTTGAAGTATTGTTGTTATTGCCTCCAGTGTCGTGAGATATTACAAGATGAAGAAGATTTGTCAGAAATTGTACAACTTGTTGGAAAAGTAAGAATCTTCAACTGGCATCACTGTGTCATAATTGTTATAATTGTTGCTAGCAGTATCATCATTGTTATCATTATCATCAATTTAAATTTTAATTATGGTCATATTAATACTAACTGGTCTTGCAGTAGCAGATGTAATGACGTGATGATTACTTGATGAGCAATGGCTCGTAAAATAAGTTTATTCAGTTAATGTTAGTTTAAAAGGGAATAAATTGAGAAAATTTTATGTTCATTGTATATCTCTGTCAGGGCTCATTAGCTGAAGCAGATAAGATAACGCTAGAAGTGGCAAAGATCATAAAGGATGATTATCTTCAACAGAATGGATACACCGCTTATGACAGGTCTTGCTCATAAATTTTTCACTAAAAGTATGACAGCCCAAATATGTCTGGTGACCCATAGAGCCTTTGATCTTCATTTTAGGCTAAAACCAAAAAAAGAAGAGCTTGATATGAGAATATTACAGTTGATTACTAAAGTTACACTACACGATGTGACAATAATCATAACAATGCGTGGATTAATATTAAGTTTTTGACATAAATATTTTATTTAATCTATACTCAAAACAGATGAAATTGGATAGGTGACTGTAACTGTCTAATCCTCCTAGTGGTTCATTTATCTTTCGCTAAAGAGAATAACAGCCCTGAGAGAGACTCTGTTGTGTTATATAATTAGTATATACCTATAGCTAGAGCTGGTGTTGGGTCCAAACTGTTACTTTAACTAATTAAGTGGAATTACTATACATTTATTTATCCTTGTTTGCACTTGCTACCTTTTTCTGTAGATTTTGTCCATTCTACAAGGCAGTAGGTATGCTAAAGAACATGATAACTTTCTTTGATCTCGCTCGTCACGCGGTTGAGTCTACTGCACAGAATGACACAAAGATAACCTGGGTAATGATTCGTGATCACATGGGGGACATCATCTATAAAATCACCAGCATGAAATTCAAGGTATAAATTATGGTAAACAACCGCTGCGTCGCTTCTAATGCATTAGTGGATCAACTTACCTTTGTGCTATGTGTTTAATTGTTTGACTTGTTTCTTTTACAGCTTAGCAAGATTGGAAGCTTTCCTTATATTATTTTTTGAACTCTGATTTATTTTATTTGTTTATCAGTCACGTTTATTGAAGTATGATATTTGTTTATCATACTTCATACTATACTTTCTTTGTCTAACCTCATATTCTCCATACAAAAATTTCCCTGTCTAATCCTATTTTAAGAATACGAGTAGATACAAAATGTTGTATGGAGTGTATTGGAGGAGTAGACAGAGAAAGTCTTATATGTAGAAATTTCAATATAGTAATCTCTCTATACAAGATAAAACATTCACATTTTTACCCAATAATCTTTACAAATAATTTATTCAGATACAATTATATTTACAGTCTTGTAGCCTACATGTGCTTATGTATGTGCATTTATAACCTCATTTAATTGGGAGTTTCCTCTTCAGGATCCCATAAAAGATGGGGAAGTCAAGATCAAAGCCGACTACGATGCGTTGTATGAAGAAATGCACACAGCTTTTAGAAACCTTGAAGACGCGCTATAAACTTGCGCTTAAACAAGAGTCTTATTGGATAATAGTCTAACCAATAGTATTACATTGTCATCTTTAAACTGTTGACATAACAGAAAAATGCTTAAAGTTATAACTTGCTCAAATTAATGTTACTCTATCTGATGATTTGTTTTATTTTGAAATATTTGTTGCTGGTGTAATGATGTACTGTGTTGAAATTCCTGTTATTCAGATAAGTCCATTATGAAAATTTATAATATTATTTCTTGTCCAATAAGAAAAGTGTATATTATCTGTATTGTTCAATCAGGAAAAGATAAACACTTCTCATGATTAAACTGTATATCTTATTACAACTAAGGATTGAAAAGTGTAATTTTTGAAAATTCATAGCTTTACTGTTCTTGCAATCAGTAGTCCATATTACAATGTAACATGTTACAATATACATGACATTGAAACACATTACAATGTCATGTAGGCCTACAACATTAGCATTGTAATAATTGGCCGAAAATAAATAATAAGGACGGATTGTAAAACAACTATTTTTTAAGTTTTATTTGTTTGTTTACTAATGACATTAGTGACTTAGTATTTTATATATTTTTTGGATTAGGTTGGTTATTTTTATAGTGCTCATTAGATATTAATTATTTTAGGATTAGATATCTAATCATTGTGTGATTAGGTCTTAATTAATAAAAACGTTTATTATAACATATAGCAATCCAATTGTTATAATATGTAGTAAAGCACGTATATATACTGTATAATATAAAAGCTATCACAAATTTCAAGTTAAATGTTACATAATAAGCCTATAGCAACTACAGGCTAATTGAAGAAAAATTATATATTAAAAAAATGATTTCAAATCATAAAACTGATTTCAAATCAGTTTTACAAACTAGATTTACTGCTGGATCAAGAGCGATTAGTAAGCGCTTTAACCTTTTGCTCTACCAAGTGCCACGGACGTCATCTTAACTTTTTCAGGGGGGGGGAAATTTCTGGGTAATGAATCTCGTTTCCTCTCAAAATGTAGTATCCATAACTAACCCTCTCTCTCTCACGCAAATGACGTCCCTGTCAGGAGATAAGGATATCCCAGAAAAATATGCTTTGTGATTGAAAGAAGCGAAACATAAAGACAAAGCAAATACTGGAGTGTATGAGGTCTTCGATGATTTCTTCGATCGAAACAGCCTAAATGGACATATTTAACTCGGATTCTAGAAAGAAACGGCAGTGGCGAGTTAGAACGGGTAGAATTAAGCTATTTTTTTTATTGTTTGCCTTTCTACTTATCGAAAGTAAACTTTTGAACATTTTGCTTTTTGAGAAATCCATCACGTTGGAAAAGTAAGTTAAAGGTAGATATTGGTAAAGTTGAATTGGGAGGTTTTTCGTAAAAATTTCTTAACATTCTTCTTAAGTTCTTCTTAACCAGCATATATAATTTATTAAGATATCCCGCCAATGATTTTAGCAAATAGATAAATCTATTTTCTATTAGATTTACAAATATAAATCTAGCTCAGAGATAAATTAAATGAGATCCCTCCTATATTAGAAAGAACGTAGAAACGATAATTCCTAATTCAGATAAAACATCCGTTAATCAATACAAATTGGTAAATCCCTGGTCAATGTAATGTCTATTACACAAGACATCTTCAAAAGTCAAGATCTTCATTTGAAAGGAGATCTTCACAAGTCAAAAGGGACTTAAACAACAAAAACTGATTAGTAATTAAAAAAAATTGATTATAGATAAAAAAGACAAGAATTAGAAAAGACGGAAAAGCGATCATTTAGGAGACGAATGAGTCAATTGTTTAGATTTTTAAATACAAAATAAAAACATTTCATTTTTTTCTAGTTTTTATTTTTCTTTTATTCTAACGTAAGAATTTATTTATTTTTTAAAATAAAACTTTTATATTTGTTTTTATGTCAAAATTTAAGTTTGTGTTTAAATGTGATGTGAGCTTTTAAGTTATATTGTTGTATTTTATTATATTATCGAGTTATTGTTACAAGCATCTGCTACTAAAGGGTGCAGCAAGTCTGAAAGACAATTTCTTTAATATTAGCTACAGCCTATTTAATTTATTTAATAATAATATGTGAAACGAAAATATATATGGTTGTTCTTCCAAAGAGATCTAATTAAATATCAGTTTAGGGTTATATAAATTTTGATTTATTAAAGTTTTAATGATTGAATGATTTAAGTTTTAAAAATTAGAACTGGAGTGAGGAAGGTACGATTCTTTACGAAGCCCAATTAATAATAATAATTTTTGTCACTGATTAATGATCGCGGTAAAATGATAATATATAAAAAATGATAAGAAATATGTAATAAAGCATAATAATGATAATACATTAAACAATAGTAATGGTAATATATCTGATATAATGATTATATGTATCTTATTTAGCTTATATATCATATTTTATTATTCTGTGGAGTTTGTTTTGTAATGTTTAGTTGAAGATGGCTGATGATACAGAATGGATGAAATTGCCAACTGATGAAAAATGTCAACACAAGGTAAGATCATAATTTCTTCAGACATGCACTTTACAAGTATTTCATTTTTACTTTCATGACAATGCAGATATGCTGCTAAATATTTTACTTCTTGTATTTGCAGTGTATATAATGTACTACAAATGTGCTATATATGTATACATTATATTTTGTGCCAAATAATCATATCCCCACCCATGCATATACCGTGCATGGGTTTGATTGACCAGTTAGTAAAATCTTGTATAACCTGTGGGTGATGTATATTCATGAACATTTGATACGGAAGGTGTTCCAAATTCAACATATTGTAAGCTTAGTTTGGTTTTTAAATCTATTTTTATTTTAGAATCTGAATTGATTATCTGTTTTTGAATTGTTCTAATATGACTTTAAGCCACAAATAAACAATTCAGAACTCTCCATATAATATATTGACTCCAATTTACAATGCCGCGATAATTTAGTTCTATGCTTGCTTCATGTGACGCTAGGCTTGGAAGGCTCGTCAAGCGGGCTATGAAGAAGCCATCAAGTTATTTCAAACACTGGGAGATGAGAAGAGTCCGGAATTCTCTAAGTATTTGGGTTTAGTTAAGAAGTTTGTGACTGATAATAATGCTATAGCGCAGGAGAAGGGGTTGGAAGCAACACTCGCATTTGTTGAAAACTATTTGCATGCCGGCAGGTTAATATATTATATTAATGTTAATTATTTATGTTAATGTTTTTATGTTAATTGGTAGTAATTATTTTATTAATTGTTAGAGTTTATAATTTTATTGTTTATATATGTTAATTATTAATCGTTTGAGTTTTTACTTTTGTTGTTAATGTATGTTAATTGCTAATACTGTAATTATTAAATAATAATTATAATAAATCATTATTAGTAATAATTAGTCAATAATGATTAATTTATTAATCATTCGTTAATGATGGTGCTTTTGATAGAGTGTTATTAAAATACGAGAAATTTTATTCAATTATTGAAATGATATATATATATTAATCGGTATATATTATGATAAATCGATGTAGTAAACTGGATCCATGTCAAATTTATCCATCATGGATGGATAAATTTATCCATCATGGATATATATATATCTATATAGATGCGCAGGAGAAGTGTGTTCGGGTGTAATCAATAAATGTTTAAATCAACGACAGAAAACTAAAGACTTCGGTGTGGCTATACTCATGGCTTACATAGAGGCAGAGAAACAGGAAATTGTTCACGTATGCGAACATTGCTTTCTCTTTGGAAACAGAACTTTATTTAGGCTTTAGTTTTTGCTTGCCACATCATTTCTAAAAGAAAATTATTAGCTGTATTAAGAGTTACATTTATATTCATGACTAGGCTTGCTTGTAACACATTCACAACACATCATTGAATGCTTTAGATCGCTGATTAAGCAACAAACATTTCTGTGAAATGGTAATTTCTTTAATATCGCAATGGTTAGAGTGAAAATATTTTTGCATTATTATAATTTTATTGATATTTTTTATTCAAATATTTGTTGCTATGAAAGTAATTATAAATATTTGTTTACAATTAAATAGTCAAATAAAGTCCAATTAAATCAGTCGAAAGTAAAAATATATGATTTATGTGACTTTCTGTAGGAGGAGTTAATGAAAGGTTTAACAAACAAGCAGCCCAAGGTTGTGTCAGCCTGTGTTGTTGTGCTGCGTGAAGCTCTTAGGTAAATGATGTAACTTGTATCTTTTAGTGTTCATTCATTTATCAGTGAGAGTTGTATCTTTATTTTAATGCGCTATAAGCTATCAAACTGATACCATTGTTGATAGAACATTATATTAACATATTAAATCTAATTGATATTATGACACAATATCAATTAGATTTATATCTCATTAGCTATGCAGCTACACAGGTTAAATGTTTTTTTTTAGATCTTTGTAACCTTAAATTGGTAAAAATTTACTTTCTTTATTCAATATTCTGTCATGAAATATCGCATTATTTTTAATACATTAAAATATATATTTACATTATATTGTATTACTATTTAATATTGATATGGTTGAACTGTATACTATAGGGACTTTGGTTTCAAGATCATCAGCATTAAGCCGATATTGAAACAACTGCAAGCGTTGCTGGAAGACAGAGATAAAGTTGTTAGAGATGAGACCAAGTTATTGGCTGTAGAGATTTATCATTGGATAGGACCCGCATTGCGGCCACAATTAACCGCTCTCAAGCCTGTTCAAGTAAATACATCGAAACTTTTGTATATTTCTTTAAGGTAATACATTTAATACGTTTGTATATTGGTTCATGTAAAACCATCTAATACATCTGTTTAAGTAAATACATTTATATAAAAGAAAGATGTATAAAGATGTATAATGAGACTAGAAATACTTGATGAACATAGTTTCAAAATGAATGTAGATAATTTGCAAGGAATAAAAAAACTGATGTTTAAACTTATTGTATTATCGGAACATCAGTTGGATTATCCTTGATGGCTTAAGATGAGCTCATCTCTCTATTGCCAAGGCCAGTTAGAGAAGTGGTTAGAGGCTTATAGTGCTGCATTTTAAATCGATATGTCTAGGTTCGAATCCCGGATAACTCACTATTTCTTTAACTAGCTGCACCCTTTAGAAAGACGCTTAAATTGACAGCTACGTCTTTGACATTGTTCATATAGTACGATAATCTAAACGTTAAACGTAACCTTAATCTTATTGTATACATGTATTAAATCTATAGCAAATACCCTTTATTTCACAATTGACATATATGCTATTTATGAAAACTCTTTGCGTGATGACACTAATGTTATGTTGACGCGACAGTTGACAGAGTTAGAGTTGGAGTTTGAAAAGTTGCCTCCTGGTAAGCCAGTTCAGACGCGCTTTCTGCGTTCACAACAAGATCTAAAAGAGAAGATGATGGAGAAAGCGGCCAACAGTGCAGCAGGAGGCAGTGAGGCAGATACTGATACTGCAGGTAGTCAGGACATCATTTTCTTTACAGTTTTATAATCACTGTGTATCGGTACGTTGATAAAATGACCCTTAATGCAAGACCTGACAAACGGCCAGTTAGCTGTATTTGTATGTAATATATGATAATTTTGATAATTGATTAATTAAATTTTTAATTAATTAATTGATGAATTAAATGTTTAATTAATTAATTGCTTAATTAATTAATTAATTAATTGATTGATCGATTAATTACAGTAGAGAGGGAGACAGCTGCTGACATAGACCCATATGATCTAATGGATCCTGTAGACATCTTATCTAAACTTCCTAAAGACTTCTATGAGAAAATTGTAAGCAAGCACTTCACATCTCTTACTGCAGATAAAATATTTACTTCATGTTTGCTTTTTTGATATTATATTTCGTATTAATAAGAAAGACTGCTTATAGACAGTTCTAAATGCGTCTTAATGTTATTTTATTAATATTTTGAGCAGTATTTATATGTATTCGTGGTGTTGTTTTGTGATGTTATGTGTGATGATAGATTAGTAAAAGATTTAATGACACCAATTATAGGAAGAGAAGAAGTGGCAGGAGAGGAAGGAAGTTCTTGATGCGCTACAGAAGTTAGCTGAGAATCCAAAGTTGGATCAGGGAGATTATAATGATCTTGTTAGGGCGCTCAAAAAGGTCTTATACTCACTTTGTGTGCTTTTGTTTATCTGTGCCTCAGTTTGTCTTCATGTCTATATATATGTATTTCATTGATTGGATAATCAGATCTCTCTCTTCATTCGATGCATGCTTTCAAACTTTTTAGTTGAAATTTATTTGAAAAATATTTTATTTTATAGAAATTTCTAACTGCATTAATTGAAAGCTTTTAAGAAAATGTTTAGATATGTGGTCTTGCATTAAAGACACCCAGATTTAAATGCAGTTACAATTCTTGCTGTCCTCTTTAGTAAGATTTTCAACTGCTAAGCAGAGCCTCAGATTTTCTTGCTTGGACGCTATCAATTGCTGCACCCTTTAGTAAGACGCTTAATTGTACAGCTACCAGATACACTTTACTTGAACGCTGTTACTTGCTGCACTTTTAGTTGAACATCTAACATAGCCTTCGTGTGTATTGTGTTTTGATTAATAATAATTCCTGGTTCTTGTAATATTGCTAAGACTTGATCTACTAAATCTCTTATCATGTTGCTATTTCTAGATAGTAGCTAAGGACACTAACGTAATGCTAGTTGCTATTGCTGCTAAGTGTATTGCTCTACTTGCTGTTGGACTGCGCAAGAAATTCAACTCTCACTCTCCTGGTGTAAGTACTTTCTTTGTTTATTTTTAATTTTTATATTCTTAATTTTTCTTATTTATTTTTTTTATATTCGTTGTAAATTGAATTTCAACAAATATTAAAAAATCTATTGTCCTTGTATAAACTAGTGCTTTTTCTTAAAACTGTTTCTTTGCAATGTGGCAACTTACTGTTTTTATGTGTTATGTTTCTATGTGTTATATTTCTATGTGTTATATTTCTATGTGTTATGTTTCTATGTGTTCTGTTTCTATATGTTATATCTATGTTCTATCGTATCAAATATAGAAAACTTCTATCTTTGTAGATGTCATCTTTGTTTGTCTTGTTATTGTTGTAGTGTATAGAAGTGTTGTTGGATAAGTTTAGAGAGAAGAAATCTAATGTGGTCCTAGCATTGAAGGAAGCTGTTGATGCTTGTTATCATACGGTACTCCTACTTTTTAACTGTTCTGGGACAATACGCCTAATTTTTTTTATATCACACAATGTCTATTAACATTTAGTCTACCGACATTTGATTTACCATAACTGTAACTCTAATAATAATCTTTATCCTAAGTCTAACCATAACCTTAGCCCTATCCATAACCCTAACCCTAACCTAGTTTTAAATCTAACCGTAACACTATCAGTAACCCTTTAGTAACCTAGCGATAGTAGTTAATAAAAAGATTATGTTGGAATTTGTTTAACTCGTAGATTACTTGTTTTTTGAATGTTGCGGTAGACCAAATGTCAGTAGTCCAAATAGCTATAGACGAGTTGTTATGACTCTTCTTAGCAGCAGTTTAATATTTGATCTAAAATTTATGATTTAGATTATCTAATCTTTTAAGAGATATTTTTGTAAGACTTTTACGCATCATGCTATTAGATTATTGGACACATTTTGTTTGAAGGGAAGAAAGGAAAAAAAGAATAACTATTGCCTCTCCTTATATTGGTTCAATATATAATATGATATAGTATTAAGTCGTCGTAAAGTTTAAAATTAAAAATACTTATTGGAATAACATTAAAAACATTGAATTGGTGAATGACATTTTTCATATTTATTTTAATTGCGTTGGCATTTATTGACCATTGTTGCTGTTTGACTGATCAGACAACATTAGAGCCTATAAGTGAGTGCGTTGTTGCCTCCTTGGACCACAAGACTCCCTCAGTGAAAGCTGAGACGGCCTCCTTCCTTGCTCGATGCTTTGCTACCTGCACCCCGAGTACATTGCCAAAGAAACTACTCAAAGTCTTTATTGCTTCTCTACTCAAGGTTTATTATAATATATTATATTATGTTTTATTATATTATATGTTATATTATATTATATTTGGTTAATTTATTATGTTGATGTGATATTGTGTAAGTTATGTGTTGTGTTAATGTTGTGCATGGATTAATAAATAGATTAATTTAGTTAAATTACTGTTGATTAAAGTAGATATTGAATGATTGCAGTCATATGATAATTGGATTGCATTATATATTCAGTTATAAGGATTGTTTTATTCAACGAATGATATACTTAGTTATAATACCAACTTGTAGTCACATCTGAATGAATATTTGAATGAATGAGTGAACTCTTGATTCTTCGTAACTTATTGCGATGATATAATTTCTTAACGTATACTATTGCTTTATTTTATGCTAAGAATGATACGGGCACAGTTAAAGCTTAAATCAGTTTTTCTTCCGCACTTAGACAATGTTTATTTATTCCGTTTATTTCAATTTTTTTACTTTTATCTACATTACTGATTCTATCGCTTTTCTATTTATTTCCGCGTCGCAACAGACAGCTAATGACACGGCACCGGAAGTGCGTGAGGCGTCGTTTGAAGCGATAGGTACCGCTATGAAGGTAATCAGTGAGAAAGCGATGCAACCTTTCATCGCTGAAGTAGATGCTCTGAAACTTGCCAAGGTCTCTATTACATTACCTAATTGACATAATGTGCAATTTAATCATTTTCACATACTACGATTAATATTAAACACTAAGATGCATTTTTTAAAGAAAATTTCTATCAATTTTTGTATTCATTAAATTAGCTATATAGTTCGTTCTATAATGCTGCTATCTATTCATTAAATTAGCTACATAGTTCGTTCTATAATGCTGCTATCTATTCATTAAATTAGCTATATAGTTCGTTCTATAATGCTGCTATCTATTCA
>JAQIXG010005770.1:0-11083 GCA_034700105.1 Oconnorella tubifera
GTATAAAATTTCCTAAACATATAAATAATAACACCTTAGTATCACTCTAAATAACATTTTATTTCATGAAAACAACATGATTTATCAAATTATGAAATAAAAATACACAGTTTTCAAAAAAAATTCAAAATTTTTTCTCCACGGTAAAAGGTTTAAATACGTACTTAATTAATTGTGTTTAATTGATGTTAATTAATCATTCGTTATATCTGTAGTCTCTGTTTTTTGGGAATCTAAAATGAATTTCGACTCGTTATGTTACTCTTAAGTATTTTTTTTATTTGACTTCTTTTTTGTTGTATTTTCAGTGTTTAATGAACCGTTATATTTTTTGTTGTTCTTGTTATCAGGTCTTCGATATTCTTGCGTTGTCTGCGGGTTGCTCGTTGCTGTTGGCACCGCGTTGCGTTGCATCAGTTGTCACCCAGACGTTGCCACTTGGTGATTTTTTATTATCAACCTTCAATATTCGTCATTTTTCTTTTAATAAATTCATTTTTTCACAAACATATTTTCTATCATCTCTAATTATTCTTTTTGTGATCTTTGATCATTAAATAGCCGCTGATTTAGTGTAACTTTTGTGCTGATGTGACGTTACGCAAGCGAATAAAAGATTTCTATCTGTAGGCTTATACACGTGGCTCAGATATTGAACGGCTTTGCCGGAATCGTAGCCATGTCAGGGCCGCCTTTGCTCTCTGCCACCTGGTTCCCGGCCCATCAGAGAACTTTTGCTACGTCTATCAGTTTACTGAGCATGAATCTCGGCATCGCTGCGTCGTTTCTTATTTGTTAGATTAGACGTTATCTCATTCGAAAGAAATTATATTTATTAGATAATGTTATATTTATGTTAGATACATGATTCTCTTATTTGAAATAAATTATTTTCTCTTAGAATATATTCGTTAAGTTAATTGATTAATTAATGAAAAAAAAAATTGAAATTAAGCTAAAAAAAGTAAGCACACGAAGCAATAATAAGCGTAATATGCAAAAATAAGAAAATTCTACTGGTGTTAAGCTGCAATAAATTTATCTTTATATATTAATTCTCGAGTTATTTATTTGTTTTATCTTGGTTTTTTATCTGTTATATTTCAGCGCCTATAATTGTTCCTAATTTATCGGCCAATAGTACGTTTGAGACTAGTCAGCCAATCAGGTGAGTCTAGCTTTATTCATTCAGTCATTTCATTATTAATATACGAATTGACTCATTCATTCAATTATTCATTGATTCATTTAGTCATTTACATTTAAAGTCTGGATTATTGTATTATACGAACGATGTCTGAGACATAGCTGTCAATTTAAGCATCTTACTCAAGAGTGCAGCGAGTTAGAGAAATAGTGAGCTATCCGGGATTAATTTTTTATACTTTCTGTGCAGTTTTGCGTTTGAGGAGATGACCTGCGGTAGACTGAATGAAACTGGAGATGTGAAAGAAAACAGTGAGCAATAAACAAAGAAATAAAATAATAAACTAAAATAATTCAATTATAAACAATATATCCGAGAAATAAAAAAGTTAAATTATTTAATTGTGAGCAAGAAATCTCTTATTAAATTTTTTTTGATTTTCGGTAATTTTTTGCGAATTATAATATAACCCCCCCCCACAACTTTTTCACTTTTTTATATACGTTTCTTTTGATGGTTTCTGCATTTCGTTTTGTTTCATTAGCCGTTTCTTTTATTTCTTTCAGTCGAGATACTAACGCGTAGAAACATCTTACGATTAATGTATTTGGGTGAGTGAAACGAATACGTTTAGGATACGTTACGTATTTCTTAGCAGTTGTCAATTAAATACATTCAATTCAGTTACTTAGTAGCTTCTTATTGCTCTTTGTTCCACACTACAATGCCTTATGATAGTTGGACAATATTAAGTTAAATTAATTATCTTAAATCATTACTTTACGATTTAATTTGTATAGATAATGCTGTATAAATTTGTTACTATTTTCTATTTTGTATAAAAGAAAAGCTCTTGCGTTGTTTTTAAACATCAAATAGTTAATTTTCTTTTATGCCGTTTTAATTATAGCGTTAATAATTTAGAAAAGTTTCTAAAAACAAAATTAGCCATATACACGATGAAGTTTTAGCTGTCGATTTTTATGCGTTGTTTTAAATGAATTTTTTCTCGTGTAGAATGTTTATGGTGCGTGCTTACTTTCATTGCCGTAGTTTTGTACTTCCCCGCTAAGCCCCCCACCCCCCCCAGTACTACCGCAGGATTATGTAGGATTGATTTTAGAAACGGCATCTGTAAGCTACTTAGGTATAACATTCGTTATTAATATATTTTTTTAGCCAGCCCCCCCCTGTCATTCCCGAAGAAAAATGATTTACTACGTTAAGAGTCAAGCGTTCACTCATTACTTGGTATTTACCTGCACAATTTGCAGTGTTTCAGTTTACAGTTGAGCTGATGTGACGTTAAGCGATAGATATTTGTACTTTATTAGTATAAGACGACTTTTAGTCCATAAAATAATTCTGAGAATATAATGATCTGAATTATTTTATATAATATAGTTTTAAGTGAAATAATATTCGTTGTATTTGTAGACATCGCGGTTTTTGGCTGATTGGTTTATGCTACGCCATATCTACTGGTATTTCAGATATCTGGGGTTCACTTCTTAACTTCTATATACCTTCATCTGTCAGTTTATATCTTATTACGTTATATTTATTTCAGTACCCAGACAAAAAGGCCCCAAATACTTTACCCCGACAAAACAACCCTGTCATATCATCGAATAACTAACCCTAATCAATTCTAAACTTATTTTGAACCTTAACTCTAACCCTAACTTCAATCTAAACCCTAATCAGAATCTTAACCCAAACCTTAACCCTAAGAATTAATACTCGGGGTCGATTTGTCAAGGCCCATTTGTCTAGTCATGATTTGATATTGTCTTTCATATTATCTTTCATATTAGCTCTTATAATATCTTATATAGTATCTCATATATTATTATTATTATAATATTTATTGGATAGGATTACTTATATATCATTTGACTGCACTGCGATTGGCTGTATTTTAGATAAACGCGGACTGGCTTGGTTTCTGGGGTTCATTGTGCGCCGCTTTCGCCGGCTGCATTTTGTCAAAGTATGAACAAATCTATTTTTATCCCTTTAATCCTTTTTGTTTGTTTTTTGTTAATCCTTTGTTCTTAGATTGATATTTTAGAGTTTTTAGAATTTCTATACAATTGATGATTTTTATCTTCATTTCTTGTTGATTTTTTGCTCTTTTGATTAATAATTTAGAATTTTTATAGAATTTCTCTAGAATTGTTGATTTGTTTAGAAGTTCGCTAGATTTGTTTGTTTGTTACTATCTCGCGCAGATTTGCTGACGTTTGTTCGCGACACTTGCGTTCTATTCTCGTCAGCGTTTACTGCGCAACAGTTGTTCTAATTCTTGTCTTCTGTTTAGAAAGTCAAAATCTTATACCGGTTTATACAGGTACGATCGCGATTGATTGATTGATTCATTCTTCTTTCATTTATTGAATCATTGATTCATTGATTCATTTATTCGTACATTTATCGAGTCATTGATTGATTCATACATTCATTCATTCGTTGATTGATGGATTAATTATTTAGCGAATTTATTGTTTCATTTATTATCTCATTAATCAATTTATTGTTGTTTTAATTCATTAATTAATCGATTAATTGATTTATAAGCTTTAATCTTTAGACAGTCTGACTAATTGATTGACTTATTGTCTAACTGTCTAACTAACTGACTTCAAATGACTAACTAAGTGACTGACTGACTAATTGATTGCCTAAATAACTGGCTTAATCATTGACTGACTAATTGATTAACTGGCTAATTGACTAACTCTCTTAAATATTTTCAGCCGTGGTATACATCACATTTATTGGCACGTCTGTTGGCATACAAGGCTGTTCTCCCATATTCTACGAACTTGTCTGTGAAATTTCTTATCCAATAGCCGAAGGGATAACAAATGGAGTCTCAACTTGGATGAATAACGTTGTGGGATTGGTCTTCACTCTAATCATTACCTACACAGCCAATGGTAGTAGTTTTTTATTTTTTATTTATTTTTACTTTTAATCCTATTTTAGCTCTTGATTAATATCCAGTAGTTTAGGAATTCATTAGGAGGGGGGGGGAGGGGGATGGTTTGCAGAAAATGATGCGGTGACCTTTTTTAACACCGATATTATATTAGAAATATCGTGTGCAATTAACCATAAAACATAGCTAACAATTCTTATATACAATTAACGCTAATAAACCTGATGACAACCCTAACCTTAATCATATCTTTATAATAGTTCTGTTATAATAACAATTAGATTGCTTTTTTACATGATATTTTTACATAAGATTATGTAGCGAAATATTTTTAAAATTTAAAAATAAACTTTTCTAGATGAAGAAGGAGAGTCTAACAAACAATGGATGAACTGGGTTGCCCTAGGTAGCATTATAATCTGTGTACCCGCTCTCTGTTTTTATCGTGAATCTTACAATCGTCTCGATATTGACGATCAGCCGTGCGAACGAACTTCTTTGATCGTAGATCAATCTCACGATCAAACGAGATCGTACGACGCTTTGATCGCAAATGACGCGTCGAGTTTGTTACATGATCATGAGAATGGGGAGAGAGTTGGGGGGGATGGTATAAACGGTTTACTGGTTTAGGGTTAGGCTTACTGTTAGGTTTGGGTTAAGTTTAGGTTTAGGGTTAGCATTAGGATTTGTTTAGGATTAGCGCTGGGTTTAGGGTTAGGATTTATGGTAGTTTATTCTAGGCAAATGCTAAGATCTATGATAATGGTTATTTAGAAAAAATTGAATGGAATTAAATCACGCAAGTGCTGAGTTATTGCTATCATTTTATTGGCTTAACTATCCACTTATTGTCACTAGATTAAGTAAAATGATCTTGCGTGATTTAATTTGTTCTTTAGACATCGATAGATTGTATTTGAATATACTTTATAAAGTCAACCAGTTTATATACAAAATATATCTTATACATATTATATACATATATTTAAATTTATATGCATACTATACCAGTGAACTTATATCTGCATTTGTATATAGTTTTATTTTATCGTGTTAGGATAATATATTGAGCTTCGTAAGCTGATATGTTGCAGTGGTTGTTCTTGGACATTTAGTCAAAAATATAATAAGTATATTAGTTTCAATTTTCTGTTTTTAATGCATTTGTATTGATGTCAGTTTTGTATGCATTTATGTATAGATATTGGGTAAGAATATAGAACAAGAAATAAGAATTTTAAATTAAAAGTGGCATAATTTTTAGAGGCAAGATCTCAGATTGTTTTAAATTTGTTACTGTCAAGACTTTTTTTGATTTTTGTTTTTTTGTTATATTTTATGATATTTTAAAATCTTGAAATCAAATTGTTGATATTTTATGTTGTTGATCTTTCTACCTCCCCCATCCTTACCCTCCCCCCCCCTCCCACTCTAATTTTGCTGCAGATACCGAATACTTGAGTACTTTTGCAGTAACATTTATACACAGTGTCCACAGTTGTCAAATTTAAATTTCAAAGTTTTAGGATTAAAGTTGGGTTAATTATTAATTAACCCAACTTTTAGGTTAATTTTAGGTTAATTATTCTGTTTTTTCTAGGTTATTTTATGTTTAGGTCAATTATAGATGCAATTAGCTCAGTTATTTGGCCGATTTTAAAACCATTATATATTTTTTATATCTAGATTTCTTAATTGTATTTGATGTTATATTTAGTTATGTTTGTTACAATAGACTATTATTTTGATAATATAAACACTACGTGGTATGATCATGCAATTCGACACTTTGTTATTATTGATATTAAACATATAATATTACATTAAAACTGTGTGTCTTCATTTCATTTCCATTGAATTTTTAAATTCCACACAATATAAAGTTAATTTTAGGCTGTTTTAAAACTAACCAGAATGTAGGCTATCTAGATTTTTAGTCTTATAAGTTTTAGGAGCACATTTTTAAAAATCAGGCGATTCTGACACCATTTAAAAATATTTTCACAGGTGGGGGGACATTCAATAATTACTGAGCATGCTTTTCTTTTTTGAGTAAACGGAAGGGATGGAAGGGGAGGGGGGTCGTCTCAATGTTTATTTTTATGAATAAAAAATACAATTACAGGCATTCTTGTCCTGATATAGTTAATTTTATTCGCTTTTTAATATCCTGATAGCTTCTGAATGATAACATCAAAAACTTTAAATTAAATATCATTCTAAAGGGTGCAGCAAAGTGTTCGTTATTAACGATGACTGGGAAGACTTGAATGCTTTCTGACGGTTAAGGGTTAGGGTTATGATGTGTTATTCTTCTTCTTTAAGAGTCGATGAAACGTTCAATCAATCAATGATCAGACTGAGTTATACTGGTATTAGCACGTACATACTCAGACGTATCATCGTCGACAGAACGTTGCCACTTCAACGTTATCACTGCAACGTTACCACATTTGCGGCACTGCGGCATCACATTAATGTTGCAACTTTATCGTTTTAAATGAAACGTTCCTTCGTAGGTTAATAATTAATTTAATTGAAGTTTGTGACTGAAGAGAATTGCTACTGAAAAACACCTGTCTCCAAGTTTAAAACTTTTAAAACAAAGTTTGGTCTATTCATTTTCATCAAAATCGTCAATTAATACATAATTCAATTAAATTTAAAATAAATAAATCACGATAATGCTAATTGTCCATATAATAATAAATAGATACGTACATTTACTCATCAATTAAATGTTCTTGTTTAATATAGGCTTATCAAACTATATTCATTCAATAATTATCTGCAATCTTGACATTAAAAACTACAACATTCAACTCTATACTGATAAATCTTCTAAAACATTACGAATGATTTATTGATCATTAAAACTAACTTCCTTCATTTTGCAACAACCTTGACTAAAATTATTAATTTATTTATATACCTATATATGCTAATGATATCGTATTAATACTATTGTAAATATCTTCTGAAAATAGATCAAACAATTAAATTGAGTGCACTATTTTGATAATCATAATAATTAAATCTAATTTAATAAATTCACATAATAATTAAATCTAATTTAATAAATTCACATAATAATTAAATCTAATTTAATAAATTCACATAATTATATGATAAGAATTATTATTTATAGTTTGTGTAAGCCTGCGCATCCCTAAGTCGACAAAATTCCTCACAATACAAAATCCTCACCTCCCCTCCAATTAATTGATAATTTTTTCTTACATTTATTAGGGGGAGTGGGGGGTGGGGGGCGGATTCTCTGTTTAAATTCAACTAAGAAGTAAACTTAGGTTTTTCCCTCGTGATAAATTTAAACTTAGAACGCCCACGCTGATTAAACAGTCAATGATTTTAATTGTTAATAAGTCAAATAATATAAAAATACTAATAACAGAGAATATGATAATAAAAAACGGGTGGTGATGGACGGGGGGGGGGGGGGGTTTTATTATAATACATGTAAATAAATAAACACATAAATTGTAAATACATCAACTATATACATAAATGTAGCATTTTAAAGTAAGTCTATTTCTCTAATAAATTGCTGGATAATTGTAAATAAAACTTTTGCATCACTAAAAAAGTAAACAGATATATGCTTAAAATTCATTATAATGAAGATTTATAAATAACGAATAACAAAATTCTAAGATTGCTATAAGATTTTAGAGGCTTAACTAAAAAGAATGGAGACGATGAAACTTTACGATATAATATAGTTTGACAATGAAAGATTATATGATGAAATCTGTTTTTTCTATTTCGCTATATATTATGATTGCAATATTTCCCCGGATCAAATAGTAAGAAATTTAACAATCGATCATATAATTTCATAAAATTATAATATCAGCTTAATAATAATATTATTATTGCACGACATAACGTATATGATATACTCAGTATGAATGAAGCATAGTAGGACCCCCCAGAAGCATTATAAAGGATAAATAATTATAATAGACCCCCCAAATTATGAAATTGGGAAATTAGACCGCTCTGTTTTTCAAGAATTTGTAAAAAGTTTTAAATTAATAGAATTTCACAAATAGGTTTTTATTTTTTATAGCATTCTTTGAATAAGTAAGTTTATAATATTTCATTAAGTATAATTGTAACATATGACTAAATCTATACAGGAAATATTTGAAACTTTACAACAAAAAACACAAAATATCTATGCAAAATTACACTGTAATATCTACCGTTATAACCTGTACGCCTATATAAACTATAACTTAAGTCATAGTAGTAATAATAATACATGCTCTATATTTTATTAAATACTAAAGCCAATTTAATGAGCAAATAAACTATAATTTCTACTGTTAATTAAAATAATTTAGATGAAAAAATCGCGAAAAATGAATCAGTAAACTTACATTCGCTTTTGAATGTTTATCAACGTTCAGAAACTCTACAAATTTAACACACTTATAAAAAAAATTAAATAATAGATTGATTTCTTTCATATTAATCGTATAAACTGTACAATTACTGTTATAATAAACGAAAAATAAATAAAGTGTGCAGTCTAACTTGAAATCTCAAACTGGTTTCTACGAACCACTGATTTGTTATAACAGTTTCTTTCAAGGGCACCACGAACACTACCAACCAATCAAAACGATTTATACTCAAGTTTTTTGAAGAATTCGAACGCTGATTGGATTAAACGAATCAGTGATTAACCAATCAGCGGAGACGTTGAAAATTGTTATTATTAATCAAGAAGTATTTTATCATCGAAATTTAAGATGTAGTGATAAAGTGATTAATATTAGGAAGTAATATAATTGATTCTCTATAATATCGATAATAATATATGTAATATAAGATGAAATTAGAGGCGAACCTTAAACAAAAAATCTAGTTATTTAATCCACAGGTATCACATTAAATTTTAATAAATATCTATAGGGACTTCCGTTTCCAGGAATATAATGATGCTCATTCCCCCTATCCCCTTCCCTCATCAAAATCTTTTTAAGAGTGAAAACGAAGCTGCCTCCCCTGAAAAGATTTAAAATAATAATTAAAAAAATATACTTATATAAATCTATTCAGCTCTATTGTAATGAAATTATTTCACAACTTTGACAAATTCTCATAGTCATGATATTTGATGCATTTAATAACTGTATTCAGGGGGTTAATTTTTAAATTAAAGAGGGTATGTATATTGTTAACAATAGATATAACATACCATAAAGAATAAATCTAATAATCAAAGGCCACAATTAAAATTATAATAATTGTTCTCAGACGAATAATAAACTATTCTCATCGTTTCATCCGCCTAAACTAACTAAAATAACAATCACACGCAAATTAAATAATTATCTATCTTTCAAAATGCTCTCAACTTTTAAACAGCAGCTGTAGTTATCTTCATTTTATCAAAATTCATTGTGTTTAACTCACAAAATCCTGTTCCGTTAATTGCTTTCAAGGATGCGAATCTCGAGACAGATAATATGAACCACTCGTGATCCGCTTAACCTAATTTAATTTAATCCGTATTCCATTAATCAATTACTGCACGTTTTAGATTAGCAGAATCACGTGATTTATAGATTAACTTACTCGAATGTTTAATTTTATCTAACTTAACATACGTCTGCTTTACGTTATTTTGTAAAATATTAATGTGTAAAAATATAAAAATATTGTATTGTCTATAATATTGTAAAAATAATGTATAGGAACGAGGGAGGGAGGGGGGGGGGATAATACGTTAATGTGAAAAGTTAAACAAGAAAAGAGTTAGATAAAAATTAGGGTTTTCATTATTTTATGATTTTATGTTTTGATAACGAAATAAATACACATTTAAGATTACACAAAAGTTCAGAAAATAAATTCAGATCTAAGCAGTAAATCAAAGCAAGAGTAGATTAAAGAATTTTAATGTTCTGTATTTTTATTGTTATAAAAGGTTATTTCAATTTTGTAATATCGGTAATAAGTCAATATGAATTTTGATGCCCTCTCAGTATAAATAAAAAAAACTTCTGCAAATATTATGGGTCAGGGAGGGGGGTTATTAGTAACTTAGTACCCCAGGGATGATTGAACGAAAGCAAATTATTGCGTGACCCGTCAAAACGGCCCGGACAAATGGGCCTAGACCGTTAATTCTTAGGGTTAGGATTGGAGTTAGGCTACGGGTTAGGTTTAGGATTGAAGCAAGGGTTTGGGTTTGGGTTAAGTTTAGAGTTAGAGAAGGTTAATGAGGAAATAGACAAGGCCGTTTTATCGAGTTAATTTATTCCGTGCCGTGTTGTCGGGTTAATGTATTCGAGGCCGTGTTGTCGGGTTAATGTATTTGAGGCCGTTTGTTGGGTTAATGTATTCGGGGCCGATTTGTAGGGGTACAAAATTAATGTTTTGGGGTAGAATTTGATTTGTCAAAGGGGGCCCAGTCTCAATGTTTACTTTATTATAAAAATAAAACTTTACGTGAAATAAAAAATATTTTCCTTTTTTTTCATTTTACAGCAAAATAAATCCTAGTTAAATATCCATTGGTTGAATTTTGCGTAAAAATAGATAAAAATGCCGGTAAAACAACGGAAGATAGCCATCATGGGGTTCCGCAGTGTGGGTGAGTTATTAGGAAGAACAAGGTATCATCCTAATCGCTTCCTTGTAGATAAATCGAGATTAAACTGAGATTTAACTTTTATTTAAGCGTGAGAAAATGTATTTACTTAATGAAGCGATTAGTTAAATTATTCTTATTTTATTTACAGGCAAGAGTTCCCTAACCATACAGTTTGTTGAGAATCAGTTTGTTGACTCCTACGATCCTACCATTGAAAATAGTGAGAAATATTTGAATTTTATTAAATATTGCATTATTTTATTTATAAAATCATATAATTTTTAGATAGTTTTGATTTTGCGCTTTAACTGTTGTGTGGATCGTGCGCACTAGTCATTTCGGTTATCTAGTCTGTGTTCTG
>JAQIXG010005771.1:0-11082 GCA_034700105.1 Oconnorella tubifera
GAGGAGAACCTCTTAAATTAGCAACTATGACTGCTAATTTAATAATAATATATTATATTGGATAACTCTGGTTCATATAATACAGTAATTCTTAAACTTTCTAACCTTTTAAGCTTAAGATGTGACTATTTTCTAATCTTAGTCAACTGCTAAGATCGATCACCTTAGCAATCTATTTTACTAAATGAATATAACAAAATCTAATGGAAACTTTTACTAAAATATTAAATAGTATCAAATCCTCCGGTAACCAGATTAAGATCAAGACCACAGGTCTGTGATCAAGACCCTGCTCAGGTTTTATGTTTTCAATCATTTTGAGATCAATCATGATCCAAGATCAAATCAGAAATTAGAAAGGTTTTAAGTTAGAAAGAATTAGAAATTAGAAAGAATTTAAGATCATGAATCGTGACAGTGGCTCCACTAGGCCTAATGTTGATTGAACCCGATGCAACTTAATTACCGTGTGGATAAAAATCCATTTTTATAGGTAAGCTAAGCCATTGCATTCGATCATTATTACAAATAAATAAAGATAAGCCCTATTCGTAGGCTATTCCTAATCACGAGAATCGAGATCGTAATTGATGCTATGTGGTCTAATTGACACTTGATATAAATTTAAGTCTATAGTCTTATTTATTGGTCGAGTCCCAAGATATTTGGCCTATACATTAATCTTAAATAGGGCCTATACGCCGATTTTGTTAATAATAGTTTACATTTACGGCCTTATTTCAATAATTTTGTCATCAAGTCTATAACAGTTATACTTATAGGTAAATTGATCATTTTTTGAAGAAGAAAAATACTTAGCACTATCATAAGTGTTACCATATATATGCATTCAGTTTAACTCGTAATTTTGGTTTAAACTCGTTCAGAGGATCTAAAGTGATAAAAGTTCAGTTAATGATGTGATTGCGTGCGATCCCTGTGAAATGAGAAAAGGAGACACCAAACTCACGATTGAAGAAGTAAATGAAAGAAGTTAGAAAATGATGATCAGTGATGCGTGATATTTGACAACCTGGCATTAGTGCATTTTGTCAACAATAACAAATAAATATAAATAATTACATTTATAATCAACATTGCATTCTTAGGTATTGAAAAAATTAGGTATATAAATATTGTAGCTCTTTTGTTACCTTTTGAATATTTAATTTATATATATTTCTATTTATTATGCATTCAGTCAGTTTAATTGAAGCATTTAGGGTTGCCAGATTCCTTTTTTAGTTAACATATCGGTTCCACTTCGGTTTCTCACCTCACCGAGTTAGGGTTAGAGATGTTTTAGGGTTAGATTTTGTGTTTAGATTGTAATTAGAGTGATGATTAGGGTTATAGAGACGGATCTGTCGTAGTTTGCAGTTATTTTCAGAGAATTTAGTTGATTTTTTTTTTTATTTGTAAACAGTCGCCATTTTATGAGCGATAATTAAAGAAACACTGTGCAAAACACAAAACTAGTTTTGTTTAAAAATGCTCGATATAGTTTGAATTTCGCGATGAGACTTGTTTTATTATATTCCTTAACCTTTGTTATATATGTGGTCTTATTTTTATTCTAAACACTTCATGAAGTGCGTAACCGAATGTGACCCTATATTTCTTCCCATTTGGGAATAAAAATCAACTCAGGCTGTTTATATGTGCCGTCATTTGCGAAGGATGATTATTTAGTATGCTGTGTTAAAAAATGATATAAATAATCAAATCACAAAAATCAGAAAATAATCATTGTATGATTTATCCGTACCCAGACAATTGATACACTGGACGATTGACATACTGGACGATTGTCATACTGGACGATTGACATACTGGACAATTGATATACTGGACGATTGATATACTGGACGATTGACATACTGGACGATTGAAATACTGGACGATTGATGTACCAGACGATTGGTATACAATTTTTTTATGGACGATTGACTCACAGTTTTGTGAAGATTGACGCACGTACGTCTGCGATTGACCTACCTTTAAGCGGTTGATTAACATACTGTGAAATTAGGTAATACATGTAAGAGATATTGGAAGATATATTTATCAGAATTTATAATTTATTGATTATATTCTATATTGTATTTATCAAGAATAATACATTAAAACAATTTTATTTCATTTAATTAGATAATTGTCCAATTGAATATAATGTCTAAATCGGTTGAGCCTCAGATTTCAACGACCCCCGGTAGCGCCCCGGGATCAGGGCCTCCACCAAGCAACCCTCTTTCAAAGAAACTCAGTAAAATTCTAGAAACTCGTCTAGATAATGATAAAGTAAATTGGTTGTTGTTGATGTTAACATTTTTGCATCACTTATATATGTTTGTCTTGTGGATGGTTTGTTTTGCGGTTTTCTTTAGTAATTTTTTAAAGTTTTAAATTTTCTTGTTCTTCTTATTCTCTTTACTGTTTTTTTTATTTTTCTTCTTTTTTTTATTTATTTTATACTTTCGTTTTCTGCGTTTAGACAATTTGAATTATGCCAGTACAATTCTTAAATGTGATGTTACTGAAGTTCTTCTTAAACCAAAAACATTGTTTTCTACTCTCTGTATATTCACCTTATCATCAATATCTTACCTCTCTAATAAATGTCATGGAGTAAAATAATGATTAAATTAAACAAATTGCAAGTAACGGCTGTGAAGTCCATTGTTAAATATATTTGACACTTTAAAAAAATGTGACATTTCAACTTTAACCTATTCATATCTGCAACAACTAAATAATCCTTATCTCGTTTATTGATTTTCATATTACACCTTTTGTCTGATAACAATAACTAATATTTAATAAAATAATAATTGTACGTACGTAATAGTGTAAAATAGTAATATCCCGTATATTTCAAACAGTTTTTTGTTGTTCATAGGACACATTAGAGGCATTCAAGGCTTTGTCTGTTTTCTTTACTGAGAATAACATTCGTACGAGAAGAAATCTTCGCGGAGACATCGAACGAAGAAGTCTTGTTATAAATGAAGAGTTTGTTGATGCTTTCAAAGTTGTGAAAGAGGTTGGTTTACAATATAACTGATTGTAGATTGAGTTGTGAAGGTGGTTGTTTTACAATATAACTGATCGTAGATCGAGTTGTGAAGGAGATTGTTTTATAATATAACTAATCGTAGCTTAAGTTGTGAAAGAAGTTGTTTTACAATGTAACTAATCGTAGCTGGAATTATTAATGTCTCTCCACAAATGGCAGTATTTTAAAATGAAATCATAGAATTATTTCAGAGTTTATTACAATAATTTAACAATGTGCACTTGCTGATATTAACATTAAATGTAGTTACAGTGTAGGATTATTGAGTACTTTATTGTTAGGATTTACTAAATAGAATGTCTGATATATTGGTTCAGAAGTATATACTTTATCCACAGTCCCATGCAAACTATTCTAATTAGAAATTCTTTAATCTATTCTAACTTGAAATTCTTTAATCTATTATAAATAGAAATTCTTTCCAATTTAGTTAAATATATTTAGCTCAACCGCTAAAAGCATTTTTGTAAGTTTGATGATGTTGAAGTTTTGTCGTGTTTCAGCAATTGGACAGCATCTACAAGGATGTTGAGTCTATGAATAATTGTTGTCAGGATATGACTGCCAGACTCAAGGTAATGCATTTATTCTCATTCTTGTTTTTATTGTAAATTTTAAATGAAATATTAGATAAGCGTTGAAACTAAATTTTACTTATTAGCTGAAGAAGAGAAAGCTTGATCCTAAAACTTTGATATAGAAGATTCAAATCTTTGAAAGTTTATAAAAGAAACATCTTATTATTAATTTATTAATGAAATAAAATAATAAGTAAAGCTTTGATACTTGTTCTTTGAATCTTGTTAAAATACAGTTCAGTTTTCTTTGAATCTTGTTAAAATACAGTTCAGTTTTCTTTGAATCTTGTTAAAATACAGTTCAGTTTTCTTTGTAATCTAACTCCTAATTGTAAGTAAGTTACTTTAGTTTTTTCTGTGATTTAATTGTAAGTCAATTATTCCCAGACAGCCAAGTCTCAGACGCATGATCTAATAAGTCAGACGACAAAACTTCAAACTGAAAGGTTGGTTGCAATCATCACAAGTACTATTGAATTATAAACATTATGTCTAATAGTGTGATTATAATTGATTATACTGTGTTCTTTTGATATCTAACTGAAATCATCATTATCATCATTACAGTTTAAATGACATTTATAAGAGTTTTCTAAATTTGAACTGATACACTGCAAGCCCTAAGACGGTAACAAATGTTAAAATGAAACACAATTTTTGAAAATGAAATTTTTATTAAGTATAATTTGACATTGTATTGCATAATCTGCTTTATTTGACTGGCTATGCTTTATTTGTGAACCAAGATAACATATTATATTATATCATCGCTGTTAGTTGCTTATATATTATAATAAGCGGAGTTATACAATTATAATAATTATAAAGAAACGAATAAAAGATTTATATAGAAAAATTGTTTAATTTTAGTCAGAAAGTTCAGTTGAGATCACAAGTGGCAGACGCTTTTCTTGCAAAGTTTCAGTTGACTGCCGATGAATTACAAGTTCTGAGAGGTACCAGAGATGGGGCCCTGCAACCGGTACTCAACTACTTAGAATTCAATTAAATTATAATTCATTAAATTATAATTTAAAGAGTTAAATTATAATTCATTAAACTGCAGATTTCATGTAGGTAGCGAAGGCTTATTGTGAGAGAGCTTTTTAAGCCAGCAAGGATATGTCTAATTAAGCTGACTTAATCCAGTAAAGATTAATCTAATTAATCTGACCTAAGTCAGCAAGGATAAATTTAATTTAGTTACGTAATTTAATTAAGCCAGTAATTAAGCTGATGAAAGCCAGTAAGGAAACATTTAATTAACCTGACCTAAGCCAGTAATTAAGATGATCTAAGCCTGGAAGAATACATCTAATTAAGCTGACAGTTAAGCCAGCAGTATTTGAAACAGGGTTGGCTGTTTTGCATGTAGATGTAAAGTTTTGTATAAATTTGTAATCTATTTACAATGACATTAGGGTTAGGTTAGAGCAATTTAATTGCCATTTGTTTAAAGTATAATTTTCAGATACCTTTATCATATTTCAAACTAGAGTAAAATGGATATTAAAACAATTGATATATCGATATGGTGATCTAAATAAAGGTGTCATAAAATTTTGTAATTAATTTTATAGTTAATAGCAATATATATTAATGCAGTTAAAAAAACACTGAAATAATATTTATTATAATTAATACTTACGATTTATTATCTTTGTTTTATTAACACTTTTTATAAAAGATTTTTATTAATTTTAATTATTATTATTATTATTATTATTATTATTATTATTAATTTTTATTAATTTTTAATATTTTTATTATTTTTATTAATTTTTAGAGGTGTATGTAAAATCGTTGCAATTAATTATTTGACCTACGAAAGTTAATATTTATCATTTAAATAATATTGCAATTTAACTTATTATTAACACTTGATGTCAAAGAATAATTTCAGATGTATTCTACATATTTGCATCATCTAAATCTATTTGATTGTATTTTTTAGTTTCTTCTTTGATGTATATTTTGAAAAATCAGCATCAGAGATGTATGAAAAATAAAACATAAAGTTTGCTTGTGTAGTGCTACAGTGTTGAGATTTTTTGAGTTGTGTCAGTTTAAATTTAAAGTTTAAATTTAAAGTCGATTATTTATATAAGATGAGTTTATCATAAGTTGATGTTCATTTAAAGGAGTTTTTTACTGCTCTTGCAAGAGTTAAGCAGATACATACTGACTGTAAAGTTCTTCTAAGAACCAATCAGCAAACAGCCGGGTAAGTTCCTGGCATAATACATTTCTGTACCATAAAGTTTTATGTATGTTTATGTAGCAGTCATATATAGTTTTATCTCTCTCTTGCTCTTTTAACTATTGACATTCACTGAAGATATAATGTTTCTGTTTTTATTGTGATTGTGTGATTGAATTTTTACATCAGAATATGTTTTGTAAGTCAGTTATGTAAAAATTCATTGCAAAATTTTAAAGTTTGCAATGATGTTATTTAGGCTTTTCACTAAATTACGATGTTTAGACTTTCATATATTTCTATATTTTTATATATTTTCACTATTTCACGATATTTAGGCTTTCTATATTTCTTATTATTTCTGCATTTGATTTGTTAGATACTTCTAAGGGTGACACATACGGATTAAATTTATGATCTATTTATTGATTTATTGCAATGAATCTATTATTTTAATTGTATTTAGACGCGTTATTCTCCAAATTACATTTTTATAAATATTGGCAATCAATTAATTTTTAATTCTTTGGGGACTGAGATCCTGGAGAGTCAATGATTGAGTCTCCGTGTGATTCAAAATATTCTGTAGATTTTATACCTTTTAACATGGTGTCTGATTCCGTAGCCTAGTTTAAAAATATTAATTTATTTTATTTGGTACCCCGATAAAACGGCCTTGAATTCATTAACCAGACAAAATGACCCCGTCAATTTATTTGGTAAGCCTTACTGTAACCATCCATAATCTAATCATAACACACTAACTTTAATCATGACCCTAACTCATATTCTAACCTTAACGCTAACCCTGAAAACTAACAGTCATGGCTGGTTTGTTGGGAGTCATTTTGACAGGTCATAATTGTATATTGCAATCATAAAGTATTGATGTTTTAGTCTAGAGATAATGGAGTCGATGGCTTTGCATCAAGAGTCAGCATATGAGAGGCTGTACAGATGGACTCAAAGTAAACTTTTATTTATAACGTTGTAGTCGTTTAATTTATTTATAAAACAACGCTGAATTGAGCCTAATTTAAATAAAGCAATATTTGATACTTATATTACATTTAATAAGTCTTACTTGATTAGTTACAACAAATTAAAGCGACCATATAAAATCATGTAACGTATTAACATTTTATAAAGTTCATTACGTTACCTACTTTACCTGATATTAAAAGAGATGAGCTCCCATATGAAAGTCTTTAATTCTTTGTGTTGTTGTTAATAGGTGAGTGTTGTTTATTAACAAGCGATTCACCAGATGTCAGCAGTAAATTATGTCAGGCCATGCAGGCATTGCAAGATCGACCTGTTTTATTCAGGTTTATATTGTTAATTAAGTGTTCAATATCTGGTACTTTTATTATTAGTAACATTGGATCTCTTTGTCATTTAAGACGAAGATGTGAATCCATAGACCACTGGTTAATAGGCAAACATTGTATCAACTCACATTGGTTTAATTCAGTGTGAATTCTATTAATTTATACTGCTTATTCTTATCTTTTTCACAGACTATTTTTCACAGAGTATTTTTATTAAATTCATACGACTCAGATTGTTATAAACTCTATCTTTCTAGTCCAGTATTCATTCTGTCATTATTTTTATTATCATCATCATTATTATTAATCAATACATTTTTCGTATGTGATCTTTTCCTAATATATAAACATGTGTATTATGATCATATATAATCTTTTCATATAATCATATATAATCTTTTCCTAATAATATCATCATTTTGATCATATCAAAATGATGATGATAATAGTAATATTATCATCATTTTTGATCATATCAATATTATTATAGAACATTTTTAAGTAATATATAATTAAGTTTTAATGTTAATTCAATATACGTACTGCGTAGATATGCCTTAGATGAGTTCAGTAATGCCAGGAGGTCTGCCGTAGTGCGTAGTTTTATCGATGCCCTGACTAGGGGTGGTCCAGGGGGCATGCCCCGCCCCATAGAGCTACATTCCCATGATCCCTTGCGTTACCTTGGTGACATGTTGGCTTGGATTCACCAGGGCACCGCTTCAGAGAAAGAACATGTACAAGTTCTTCTTAAACTTTGCAATAAAATAGGTAAAGTGTTTAAAAATAAGATTTTGGACTTCAATTTATTTAAGATTTTAAATTTTTTTAGGACAGGGGTGGAAATGGTTTATCTTTCATTCAGAATAAGCAGATACCGTGTTTGAAGTCTGGTGGCATGATTTTTCATTAAATAAATTTTTTTTCTTTGTTGCACTAAATTCTGATATTTGGCCTCTGTCATTACAATTCTGTGGTATGTATGTGAAGAATTGTTAATTTTTCTTAAGGCTGAAGGTGCAGCAAGTTAGTTGAATATTATTAGTCACACCTGGAATCGAATCTGGAATCTTTGTGTTCCAACTATTGCACAGTAACCACTACATCAATGAGCTTTGAAATTTTTTCCTATATTATATTTATCTGTCTGAATGTCTTTAACATCTCTCTCTCTCTTTCTCACTAACCGTTTGTTTTTCTTTGTCTGTCTCAGTGTATGTCACTCAGTGTCTGGCTGTCTGTCTTTTTGACTGCCTATCTATATCTCTATTTGAACTAGCATTATGATGTGTTGCATTATTACAGAATTTTTCTTGTCTGTTTTCTATTATTAATAATTTGTTGTATGCGTTATTAATATTTCCTGCATATTATTATGATGAATTATTTTCTTCGTCTGTTTGACATTTTGCTGTTGAAGTTTTAAAATTACGTACTTTCTATAAAATTCTATTATTATAGCAGTGGAAGAAAGTGTTCAAGATGCTCTGAGGCATATAACTGAAGGACTATGTCGCTCACTTAAAGTAAATGTTAAATTCTTTTTTATTTTCAAATTACTGCAGTTGTATTGTAATTATATTCTTACTTTCATCATTTCATATTTGATGTGATACATCATTGAAGTACCAGGCTGGTAATTGCCTAGATGATGCAAGTAGATTGCTTACAATCTACTTGCTACTTGATTTCTGAACTCATTTTTAATTTTAATATTTATTTTATTGACTTCAATGATTAAAAAAAGATTTTACAATGATATATGCATTATAATATTGTCTTAGTCTTTCTGTTTGATGTATGCAATATAATATTATCTTAGTCTTTCTGTTTGATGTATGCAATATAATATTATCTTAGTCTTTCTGTTTGACTTCTATACTCAGTCCATTAACATTATTTTTATATCAAATTATAATATTTATGAGTATCCTTTTTACTACTATTTTTAAACGTGCTGGTTTTATTTGCTAGATGAGAGTAGAGCAGGTTTTAATGTCTGAGCCTGGACCCGTTTCATTGTATAAACTCAGCAATCTCATTAGATTCTATCAGTCCACTATCAGGTTGCTAATTCTTTTTGCTTTATTTTTTTCTGTTAAATAAAGTTGACAATCAATCAATCTTAATGGTTTATTGATATTGTGTTGTAGAGTCTATAGTCACTTTGTTATACCTTTAGATCTGCTTGGTGTTGTCAATGAGGTATAACAACAGAAGCTTTTATTAATTGATTGACTATTCTGTAATATGTTTTGTTTATGTAATGTATTCTATGGAATAACTTTCATTGTATAATGTACATAGTAACTTTTATTTCATAAAGTAAGAGTCTAGTTTTATCGTGTAGCCTATGATTTGTTTTTGAATAAATTATCTTCTTTTAGCAAGGATGATTTTTAAAGCTTTTTAAAATAACCAATTTACTTCCTTTTCTTATAATTTAAAACAAATAAAAAATTTATTACTCTATGTCTTGAGATAAGTTAAGTTAATATTGTGCTTACATATTTACATAAAATACAGTAATCATCAACCATTATTTCAAAGTTGATTAAACTTGATAAAATCAATCAGATTATTATTGTTAGTTGATCAGAAGTTTTTAGTGTAGAAACTTCATTGCTCCTCTACACTGTAAACATTGACATTCAAGTTCCTTATCAAAGATCAGTTATCAAGTCTATGTTCTTCATTTGTCCGTTATCAGTTCAGACAATTCAATCTTTACAAGATTTTTTATTGTTAATAATTACCGCTTTCTTCTAAAAATTGTTTTGTATATATTTATAAATGTTTGTAACTTTACACTTTTCAGTCAGATCCTGTCGCGAGAAGCTGCCCTAGTAATAACACTCGATGAGACGTATACTTTTAGTCTGCGAATGTTCTTCAATAGTCTGACGTACAATGCAAATACTTTGCTGGAAAAGGTAACATTAGCTCTTTTTTGCAAATCTTCTTACTTTGTAATTAATGTTGTACTTATTATTTAAAATATGAATTTATAAAATTAAGTTTTACAATTGTAATGTTATTGTTTCGGCTGTAATGGTAACATTAGTCGTACATTTACAACACCATAAATATTGTTTTTTATAGGTAATCTGCTTATGACACATCTAACCTGTAAATATTTGTATGAGTGCTGTTTTGTGCTACCAAATGCTTAATTATAAACAAGTAAAAGTGAAAATTATCTTTAAATGATTTAAATCTTTAAATCATTATTTTATAAGATTAAATTGATGTTAAAATACAATCTAAATCTTCAGGGTAATATTTATATTACTATGTATACATGCAGTGATAACATTATTGATATCAAATTCAATATTTGACATCAAAGTGAAAATTATAGATTACTGTATATATCACACTGATGGAGGGATTTAATTATGAATACATGGGTAAGTGAATTATTGATTAGTCATGTAATGATAATATGCTACATTATGTTTAATACGTTCATTAATTGTTGAGAAATGTCAAATATTTTTAGACTAGATTTTTAAAAATTACTTGTTCTATAGACTCAGTAAAATTGATAAGAGCACTGATCTGCATATGTTAAAAATTACATTTTAAATTTGATAGGTTGAGTTGCCCCCGGCTGATTTAGGACCCATAGCTCCGTTGAGTAAGAACCTACAGCTACTACAGGACATTCTTTCATCAAACGATTCATCAGTTGGAGCTCCAGATGAGAGGAGACTGGCTTTTGCTCAGGTTTATATTTCTCTTTATGTCGCAGTAATAATTGCTTCTATTGTAAGAAACTACAGTAATCGGTTTGTAAACAATAGAAGGTCGATTGTTGCCATTGAAGTCAAGTTCTGAATTAATGAAATGCTTGCGGAGTGCTGAAGTTATGTAATGGTATTTTTACTGTTTAGA
>JAQIXG010005772.1:0-11080 GCA_034700105.1 Oconnorella tubifera
TATGGCGACTGGAGAAGTTAACATCAGAAGAAAAGGAGATTCCCATTATAACAATCTCGCTCAGATTTCAGGGTTCATGTCATGTGCACCTCTTTCAAATCATGAAATATCGAAGAAATATTCTTTTTCATATACAACTAATATATATCACATATTTGAATCTTCACCTATTTATTAAAACTGAAAAATTGAACATTTAATAATCATAGCAAAAACTGGGCATAATTTACACGATAATGTGGATAAAGATTGATGAGTTCCGGTCGAAGCCTAAGATAGATTTATAAAATGATAATTTATAACGTACAATATAAATCCCTAATATATGGTCGTTAATCTGTAACGGCTAAGTGTATACTATATATATTCTATACTAAGTGTATACTACATATGTAATTTAACTTTCTATATTATAGCTAACATGTGTATTTATTTTGCATCTTTTTTTTCATTTCTTTAATTCATACTTCATTTTTGTATTGTATTTTTTTCACTTCTTTGTGCATCGTTTTTACAATTATGTAATAATTGCTCAAATAATCTTGATATTTTACAATATTTTTAAAGTTTAAATCAATATCTCTCTATTATATTCAAGCTTGTTTTGATGCTTTTAATTAATTATACCCGTGTCTAACATATTTTATTTTAAATATTATGCTATCAGCAACTTTTTTAAAAATCAAATAAGTTCTTATAAGTAAAGGTAATCTTATTTCTTCTTAATTTCGAAAATGGTTGGAAACTTCATTTACTGTACGTCGTAATGCATAGCAAGAAGCTACGGTGTTTGAAATATACTGTTTTACACATTTGTTAATTATTGCAGTAGAACGACGAGTATTGGAGTGGAGTATTGGGAGAAGGAAGGGGCAAAGTCTTTTATCCGAATTTATTTACAATTATTAACACGCTTTCGTATCTAAATGGCTGATATTATAATGTTCTATTTTATACTCTATGTTTAAATTAAGGTTAAAATTAAATATATTGGTAATATACTTCTTATACTGCCGAATGTTTTATTTCAATGTACCTTTAATGACTATACATTAAACATTAACTTTTATTAATTTTAATATTTCTTTTCTGAATATACAACTCGGCAACAATTCGGACTTGGTGAAACAATAGATCCAAGTATTAATCAACAAACTTAAAACTTATCCCATCTTTCAAGTCTATCCTCCATTTGGGCTTAACTGTACTAACTGTTAGCTGACTGTTAATTAATGAGCGTATGCTAACCGTCAAGGAGAATTTATTACCCGTTTGCATAAAATACATTTATGAATCTAGATTACCCTCCTCACTTCAGCTAAATTCTATCCCGTTTTAATCTTTTTTTAATTTCTAGTTTGCAAACTTTTATGTACATTTTTAAGATTTGTTCTATATATACTAATTATTACTGTTTGTATAAAGCATGCAACATAATAAAATTTTATCATAAAATGTAAAAATGACCAAATACATGGAAGCGGAGACCCAAACTCGGCCATAAAATAATAAAGATTATCACTTCATTATAATGATGACTTAAAAATAATGACTTTTATTCGGTCAAAGACAGAGTAATAATAATACAGTGCAATAAAAATAATACCATCTAACTAATCATATAAAAGTATTTTAGCAATAATTACAGCGAGCAAAAAACAGTTACTGAACGAGCAATAATGTACAGCTATAAAACATAAAATATCACAAAATAAGTCTTGAAAAGACTTAAACATTTTAAATTTAATTCTATTACAGTCGCAGAATAAATAAATATTAAATTTATTTTGCAAGATAACGACTTCTGGGCCGTTCAGAACATATTTATTAATTTGTGAGATAGTATAATTGTTATCGCATTAGCATAGAACGTTTAATAAAAAGCAATTGTCTTAAATTAACTAAATGATGAACATCTAGTCTATTAAATCGGCAAAAAACAGATTCTCACTTAGATTCACAGATTCTTTAACAGATTCTCACTTATTATACCCAAAAATCTTTCTATATGCTGAGTTCCACCAGCTATTAATTTCTTTGATTTGGGTTGGTGTAATATTTAGACTTTCGATACAATATAATAACATAGGTAGACAGTGAGCTTCTAGTAATTCAAGCTTTACTACTTCAGAAGAAAATTTAGATTTACTTACAACACAATTAAAAGAAATAAAAAAATTACGACGAATTTCTTTATAATCTACAGCAAATTTTTTACCACTAGTTATACGGAGGAATTTTTTCTCTCGGGGGGGGGGGGGGGGGGGGGTATTTTTTATTTCTCCCCCCCCCCCCCCCCCAACTGAAATATTCTCTAAATCACTGCTGAAGGTTGCTGCCAAAAATCTGAAACATATAAGTATTGGAATATGTAATTTATAAATATTCTCACAGCTCTTCACAACCATTAAATCGACCAGGCTAACCCTAGTGGATTTATTAATATGCTGTTAATATCATTAAATACTAAAAGTAAGTAAGCTTATCTACTATTTATTCACAGTAAACGTGAAGTTAATAGTAGATACAACTTTTATATTTCTTCTATAATGTCAAATTGCTTTGCAATGTTTTGTTAATAAACTCATCTTTTATAATTATTAAATTATAATAATAATACCGATTATAATAATTTTAAATTATATATATTATTGTCAATATCTATTTAGAATAATCTATTTAGTAACTGGATTATAGATTCTAGAGGGATAAGTAAAGGATGATTTAACAGTTACCAAAATCATTTAAAATAATTATAGTTTTATAACAGAAAAAATCAATCACAGTCATAGTGCTCAATTTAGGCCGATTCTATCTTAAAATGTATATTTTGCGCCATCTGACGAGTTAAATGAAATTAATGAAATTAATTACTTCCTAAAATGGCGCACGTAATGTAAAGACTTATTTGACTAGTCAAACGGACCCGAAAACTAGTCTAAGACTATTAACTCGTAGGGTTAGGTTTGGGTTTATTGTTTGGATTATTGCTAGGAGTGGAGTTAGGGTCAGGGTTAAGGTATGAGTTGATTAAGGTTAGGGTCATAAAAATGAATTAGCAGGATCGATGCTTCTGGTTAATGTAGGCTATTCAGGGCAGTTTTGTAAAGAAAAACTGCTTTAATTATCGCTGTTCAATTTCATTCATTTTAATGTAATTCATAAAGTACAACAGCATAATCAACTGTTTTCATTATTCCGTAAATAAACTATTGTATTATTTTAAAAGTAAATGTAATACCATATCTAATTTAATTTCAATTTCATGACGTTTATGTAGTAGAATAAAGTAAATCCATCTAAATATCGTCAAACGAGAAGAAGGATGTTTGCTTTAAGATGCGTTGCGTGTACGTACGTCATCACGCAGGAGATTTTGGACCCCACTGATCCGTCATTTCGACGCAATGAGCAAGAAGATGGCAAGTGATATGCATGGGCGGAGCTATGTTAATATTTATCCATGTGTTGATTGACATATGATTCAATACACAATTGTCATTGGTTAAATGCTACAAAACGCGCTGTGTAGTCCTTCGAAAATCGGTCGAGTTTCGATTCACGACGGACGATGTCATGAATCGAACTCGCTGCGTGCTCGCGCGTTGCGTGAAAAAGACGGAGCAGTGGGGTGATGACCAACACTTAAGTATACATAGCGATCGCTGCGCGTTTTTAGCGCAACGCTCTAAAATCAGAGAATCACACTGCGTAAAAATCGCGCACTAGTGGGTGCCGGTATAGCGTTAAATTTACACTCCCCGAAATCTGCAATCCCCAGTCATTATTACGCGTAAAATAAGCACTCCCCCAGTCAGAATTTAACGTTAAATAAACACTCCCCAATAATTCACTATCATTAGTCAAATGCAATGTTTATTTAATTTAAAACTAGGTTTTTTAAATTATTCACTATATAACTTATTTAATAATAGATTAGGGTTGGGTTAGGGTTTTGTCTGGTGAGAGTGGTTATTTAACGTTAAATAATGACTGGGAGAGTATTTATTTAACGTTAAATAATGACTGGGGAGTGCAAATTTCTGGGGAGTGCAAATAATATGTTACACCGGCCTACACACTCATCAGAACACTTGACTTATATATGTTACAGTCAAAGTGTGAAATTAGTCATTGTACTACAATGACTAAAACGATTCAGTCAATGTATTACAATGCCTGACACTACCAGGCAATGTAATACAATGACTAAAATCGCCAGTCATTGTACTACAATGACTGAAATGTCGACTCGATTTTTTCACACTTTGACTGAAATGATTTTCAAGCTATTTTCAAGCATCAATCAATTCCATTAAGGAATTGATTGATGATATTTTCAACTTCTTTATATTTAAAGGTTTTTTTTATTAATGTTGGATAAATCATTACTTTTTTACCATAATCGCTGTCTGTCATAATTAAATAAAATTTAATTGAATAATTAATTTCATTTTAATAATGGGGTTAAATTGTTGATTATTATCAAACGTATCGCATTTCAATCTGTTAGTTTGGTTTAAAAAGTTGTGATAATTAACATTTTATATTTTGAGTTAATTTCGAAATTATCATCATTATTATCCAATGCGTAAGACTTAATTAACTATTGTGTTATATAATTGAACAATTATGTTTATGACAACTTTTTATCTTTAAATTATGAATTAAAGTTAAATATAATTTTAAAAACTTCACAAATAATTGAATGTAATCAACCTACTTATAGGATTAACATTATAATGTAAAAAATGTTAATATATTGTTAATATTAAATGTTAATATAATGTTAAGATAAAAATCTTAATATATTCTGTTATTCTGTTTTCAAATTCACATAAAAATAATATCAAATTATAATTATGATCACTTTTTAAACCAAACAAATTGCTGACCACAGATAGATTGAAATGCGACAAGTTTTATAATAGTAAACAATTTAAACCCATTTTAAAATGAAATTAATTATTCAATTAAATTTTATTGACACCGATTATGGTAAAAAAGTAATGATATAATCCAACGTTAATAAAATAAATCTTTACCTATAAAGAAATTGAAAATATCATCAATCAATTCCATTAAAATAGCTTGAAAATCATTTCAGTCAAAGTGTGAAAAAATCGAGTCGACATTTCAGTCATTGTAGTACAATGACTGGCGATTTTAGTCATTGTATTACATTGCCTGGTAGTGTCAGGCAATGTAATACATTGACTGATCGTTTTAGTCATTGTACTACAATGACTGATTTCACACTTTGACTGTAACATATATAAGAATGCACTATACATCAAAGTTAATATTTACGCGAATGACTCGTTATTATGGTATAGATATATATATATATATATATATAGATATATATATATGTATAGATATAAAGTCTATTAAAATAAGTGTCTAAATAATTTGCAGAAAACACACGCACTTTTCTTTATTTCTTTGCTTATAACAAAGTCATGAGAACTAACTGAACAAAGTTTGTGTTAATTCGTGAGTTCGTGAGACTTGTAAACCATCTGATCTCAATCATTACGTCTGCAAAATAAGTCATCTATGCGTCAGTTCCTTGATCCATGTTAGGGGGGAGGGGCAAAAATCTAAAATGTTTACATAATGACCTTTCTTACCCCTTATTTTTAACTTTTGTTGTATGACAATTTAAGAAAATTTCAAAAAAATGTGCTCTCTAGAGATTCCTGATCCATGGGAGAGGTTATTCCCCCGCTGCCCACCCCCGTCCGGCGCCCCTGCCCCCTGGTAAGACGCAGCACGCGGGTGGTGACCACTAGAGGTATTATAGTCACGAAACAAAACAATGGTCAGAGTCGCAACACGTGACTCGCAACTATAGTAGGCCTACTTTTATAAAACATGTGGTGTAACGTGTGAAAATAATGTGATGTGAGGGGGGGGGCGGAGGGGGAAGTCACAGACTAAAGATTGGGAACTATGTGTATTATATATTATACATAATTTTATATATGATATATGGTATATATTATACACGAATATACTGTAACTGTTATATACTCTATGTCACGATTATTTTATTTTCGAAGTATTCGTGACATAAATATAGCCTAATTAATTAATTAGGCTAAAGGTCCTTAGGCATAAAGTTGACCATATTATAATAATGACATCTCATTTTAAACAGACCATCTCAAAGAACCAGGTGGTTCAATTGGTGAGTTTTTAACATTTTGAAGAATTAACTTAGATATAAAATAACTCAATTTTTAATTTAACTAGGTATTTTTTAGTCCACCCCCGAATAAAAATGGTAATTGTTGAGCAGTGTTTAGGGGCGACAACTATGGAGTGGCGTGGGTTCATAGCCCCCCAGCAGGGAAATTTGTCACCCCACTAAATAATGAAGATTTTCCAATAAATCTATGTTGAATTAAGCTTTGAAAAAAAATTCTGAATATCTAAAATAAGCAGACCTTAAAAAGGTCCTCATGTAAATCTAAAAGGTGGACATCTTGAAAAGACATACTTAAAAAAATAAAAAGAGTCGTCAGGTTAATTTCGAAAGACAGTTTTTCCTCTCCCCCCTTAACACACTTAAATCCAGTGCCGCGCTTCTGGCCTTGTTGTACCTTCGGGGGCGCCGCAGCGGCTTAATAACTAATTAATTCGCTTAATTAATTATTAATTAATTTAATAACTAAAACTTCATTATATTATAGCCTATATATTGGAATTTGGAGATATTAAAAAATAATAATAATAATTTTGTGACGGCGAAATCGGTGTTACGATTACCAACAATTATATTAATTCACTTTTCGCACATTATTTAAGAACATTCTGCTTATGAAAAATTTCACGACGGAAATTTCACGGCTGTTGTTGGGCCCCTGGGCTTTAGCCTAGTCAACCTTAAGGATAATATGGCACTGTTTATTTATAATGTTTTAAAGATAATTATCCAGTGGCGGATCCAGGCCATCCAACAGGGGGGGGGGGAGGGGCGATTTATTTTTGAATTTTCAAGATTTTATTTTTATTTTTATTTATTTTTATTTTATTTTATTTGATCCTACGTTTTTAACAAAATTTTAGAACATTGAAAGATTTAGATTATTTACTTTTAGTGCAATTTATAAAGTGTTTTTACAATTGAATGTGGATATTTTCACTTTTGCAGACACGTTTGTTAATTTTATGAAACATTTTAAGCTTAGTAAACAATAATAATCTATATAAAAAGTACTAACCTTACATTAACATATAAAGAAATTCAGGGGCGTCGCTAGGGGGGTGCGGGGGGTGCGGACCGCGTTGGGTGACACCATCGCAGAGGGGTGACACCAAAAATATTGCACCGAAATTTTCCTCCACACAAAAAAATACACAAAAAAATAAATAAGAATTGTTACTAAAATAACCAAATTGAATGGGCTCATTCATTTACGCTTGAACGAAGCAAGAAGCAATAAAAAGGTCATCACTTTGTTTTCGGAGGAAAATTTCGGTCCAAGATATTTTTGTTACTATTACGTTCCTTTAGCCTACGCAGAGAAAATACTGGCGCCGCTACTGGGTGACACCGTGAGCTACCGCACCGGGTGACACCAACCCTTGCGACGCCACTGAAGAAATTTATATCAACTATGTAGGGGAAGGGGTGATCGCCCCCATCGCTCCCCCCCCCTCCTATGGATCCGCCATTGTAATTAATTATCAGAGAAGTGAAGCAGATCTCTTAAAAAGTATATATTATAATGTAGTCATTGCCTCAAATTGCTATCATCGGTTTTCAGCATTTTTATTTCAATTTTAAACAAAATTTCAATGTAAAAATATTTCAACTACTTCGTCACATTAGCGAGATCACTGTGTAAACACAAGAGCACAATGGTAATCCGTGTATAGACGGAATTAAATGGAATCCAAACCTAATAACAAGGCTAAAGAATGTGAAACTTATTAAAAATGTAAACGTTCACATCTTTTTATAATTTTTTTTTGGCCGGGTAGCCCCCCCCCCCAAATGCTGCTGGACCCCGCAGCACCGCTGTAGGTGCTACTCACCTTTTAAAAAAAAACTTTATATATGGAAACTTGAATTAAACTGTCATAACTTACTAGGCCTACTGCGTAGAAACAAAGACTGCATGAGAAACATTTCGTAAACATGTTGATTGATTGACGTAACTAGGCCTTGACCTACTTTATACTAATGATTCATTTATTAAATACTGTTATTAATAAATAACAGTATTATTACCGTTGTTTAATAATAGCCTTATAGCGTTATATAACAACATGTTGAGTGTTTCTAGAAACACATTACGTAAGAAAGCAAAGAGTATCTATTTAAATACAGTGTATATGTATATCGTTAATCATTCTTTTATCATTTAATATTGACGTAAATTCGTAAAGTTACACGAGATTACGTAAGTATAATGTATTGTAATAGTTACGTGTAAGAAATTGAAGTCAACTATAGGATTAATAGTACAGCGTATGATAACATATTAAGCCTATAGTAATGTACAAGGGGCGCCACAACAGTTTTCTGACTGGTGGGGGGGAGGGCAAAAACGTACAATTTTATCTGACGAACGTTTTAATTTGTAGCTATTTTATCCAAAATGCCCTTTTGCTCTTTTCTCCATATTCGCAGTCTGACATCTAAGCCGCCTAGGCTCAGTTCATCTTCTGCCAGATGGAGGGAGGGGGAGGGGGAGGGGGGGCAAAAACGTCAATTTTTCCGAGACTGACCTTTCTAAAACTTATTTTTAAAAATTGTACGTCGATTTTAATAAAATATCAAGAAATTTGCTCTCCCTAGGGGGGAGAGAATTATTTCCATTCGGTGGCGATAATGCCCCCTCTGTCCCCCCCCCCGTTCCGTCGCCCTTGTAACGTATAGTGTATCGTAATTTAGACCTAATATATTGTAATAACTCGAATTTTATTTTAAAAATAATGCGTAACAGTTTTATAAGTTGTGTAATTATATAAAATTACACAATATTAGGGGCCATATTAGGGGGATTGGGTGGGGCAGTAGTTGGGGGGGGGAGGGGGGTGAACTCTTGAATGTCGTAGCCTGTTAATTATTCAAAGTAGGCCTGTACCTTTTTTAGGATATCAGCTATTTTGACAAAAAGAGAATATAATTAAAATGGGGTGACCGAACCTGGCCACTCGTTCGGAACTTTGCCTATTAACACCCCTCCCCTCCCCTCCAACTTAACCCTTCTCCTCATGAATTTTCTTCGCTCTCGTGTATTTGGGTATTTTTCAGTATCATAACAATTAGCTGACAATTGATATTCATGTTTAGACAATTAAGCTTCACTTGTATAAAATATTCTAATTAGAATATTTATCGTAAATATGTCGACGTTTTTCAAAATGTAAAATATTAGAATTTATCGCAAAGAGGTTGTGACGATCATTCTAAAAGATGGGAAAGACTGAAGGGAGTGCAACTGGGAATACAAGTGGGAACACCGTTCCGAACACGGACGGAAATAGGGAAACGCGCAATGAGCTGCGTAGAAGTTTGGAAGAATTTTCTAAAAGTGGCAGGTTAGTCAGTAATTAAAGATCGTTAACGGCCATTTCTTGTCCGATAAATTTATTCTTACAGTCTTAAATATGAAATTGAATTTAGACAACTAAGCTAAATCTATGTTTCAGATTTCCAGGTGTAATATTCACAACGTACGCGTTTGACGATGAGCAAGTTGAGATCAGTTATGTAGTTGAAGACAAGGACTCGTGGACACAAGAGAGTCAGGAGAGTCTCTGGACTGAACTAAATAAGTTGGACAACATCTCTGGGGTTAGGGTAAAACTACGACGACTGGCGGAGCTGCCACACTACATACCTACTTAGATTGGAAAGTTTACCAATTGAAATTTTTGAAATAGATATTGTGCATTTAATCACATTTTATTAATTTCTTGTGAGGTTTACACTGCACTTTTCTATTTTATATCGTATGATTTCATATTATTACGCAACATAATGTCATTTTGTGTTGTATATTTTGTCAGATGATTAATTTTTTGTGGTCAGTTATCATTCACACATGCAGTAACTTAATATCGGTACCACACAAAACTGCCCTGATTACATTAACCTAACAAAATGTCCCCATTAATTCATTTAATATTACTAACATTAATCCAGGCCTTAGCCCTAACCCTAACTTTAATCCTAACTCTATCCCGATTCGTAACCAAAACCCTAACTCTAAGAATTTATAGTCTGAGACGATTTGTCGTGGCAGTTTTGACTGTCACGGTTAACCTCAATTGACTCAACTTCAACTTATAAAGTGATTTTATATTGCATTTACAGATGACAGTATTTTTATTTTTTTATATAATTTTGACTTTGTATATGCCTGAATCTGTGATAATGTTCCAAAAAGCTAAAGACATCGCCAAGTTGCCATTGATCTGTTTTTGTGTAAGTGTACTGTGTATATTTTACTATGTTTATTTGTGTAAGTGTATTGTGCTCAATTTCTATTCATTGTGAATATTCGTATTCAAAGTGCAATGATTAATGATTGTATATGATGTTATAATGTTATTGTATACGCTTTTTATTCGGCTTCGTTTTCTTTCAATCACGCCACATCAAAGCAATATCACTTCAGTCTCAGGGCAACTCCCCGGCAACACAAGCAATATCAATGCAAAAAACAATAATCGTAACTAATAATAATTGTAATAATTTTTTATGACAGCCTTTTTTATATTTTTTATGAAATATATTTTATGAAAAATTCATAAAATATATTTTTATGAATTTATTTTTTTATTTTTTGATATAAATTCAATATTGCGAACTTTTGATTTATCTTGTCCCTGCAAAATGTAACCGGATTCCTTTACATAACATTAAAGGCATTTTTGCAAACCTGAAACTATCTCTTCATACTTCGTATATTATTTATTATTTTTAATTTTGTATATTGTATACGTCATTGCAATGATCTCATTTCAAATACTGCATCCTAAATTTTAATTGAATTGAAAAAATTTCATGAAAAGTATTAGTTTGATGTTTCAAGTTAGTCTTTGAAACCTTTTCTCA
>JAQIXG010005773.1:0-11080 GCA_034700105.1 Oconnorella tubifera
GTTGCGCTGCTGTGATGCTAAACAAGTAAATAAATTCTCGTTGCGCTGCTGTGATGCTAAACAAGTAAATAAATTCTCGTTGCGCTGCTGTGATGCTAAACAAGTAAATAAATTCTAGATCGAGTATTAAATCTTTTTATTTTTATACTTTTATTTTCATGTTTATAAATCAATGTAAAAAAATTAAAATAAACAAAATGTGTTTCCACTTATCCCAGGGAGTATACACTGTGCAGGGAGGGGCGGGTGGACTGCAGTTTGTGCTTGGTGGGGGGGCCACGAGCGGAGGAACCCCAGGGGGGGGAGCATTCGTGAAACCGGAGGTGACGGAGCAGCGCCCCCCAACTCAGCCCCAGATTGTTTTAATGTCGGGGGGTGCAACGATCGGTGCCCAACAAGGGGGGATTAAAAAAGAAATGAAAGGGGTTGAGTCTTTGACATCAGCGCAGATGATGATGTTACTGCAACAGCAGCAACAGGCAGGGGGGGTGGGGACAGGGGGCGTTGAACCCGGAAAAGCTAGATTTACAGTGATTACGTTGCCTCAGCAGGCGGAGGCTAAACCGATGTTTAAGTTCAGCATGGCGGGGGGACAGTTGATTGGCAGCGGGGTGAGGGGACAGATAGGAGGGGTTGGGGAGGGGGTGAAACGTGAGGAGGGAGGGTGGGAGAATGGGGGAGGGGGAGAGCAGGGGAATCAGGAAGAGATGGCTTATAGAGCCGGGTATTTGGAAGCGGAGCAAGCTGCTGTGAGTTTTTATTCTTCTCATTTTGTGTTTTTTGTTTTATTTAAGTAGATTTTTATAAAGCTAATATGTTATTTTTAACTGTAGAGTCAATTATTTTTGAAATTTGACTCTAGTAGACTGATTTTGATTTTTTACAAATTCTAGAGTTGAGCAACTCTCATTATTGAAAGTAAAAATTACACTTAACTAGTGATTTCAGTCAGTGATTGATTTCAACTGGAGTTTATTTCAGCTCTCTGTTGGTGCTATCAATGCTAAATAATTTTTGTTTTTATTTGGTTTACTATTATTATCCCGTAATACGCTTGAAGTATATATTGCCATAACTATACAAACATTTTTCTCTTTTTTGTATCTTTATTCTATTTTGCTTGATTTTTTAATTTTATATAAATCTAGAATGCTCTTATGGAAGACATTAAATCAGAGACTACAGTCAGTCCGCAATACACGTCGGTCTCCCCTCCGACTTTCAGTCAACCTAGCGGTCAACAGACCGGCGGTCAACGGTCAGATAGTACGTACGAGGAGGGGGAGGGGGGAGAGGGAGAGATAGAGGGAGGGGAAATAAAAAGAAGTAGATTGGACAGCGATATAGCGTGAATTAATGAATGCATTGACTTGAATTAATGCATTGACTTACGATTACGTTTTGTACACACACGAATGTGTACACAAGTGAACAATTGTGCTGTACAAGAAGCAGTACATAATTTTGTTGTACAATAGGCAGTACACAATGTGTTGTACAGTTGACAAAGTATACAATTGTATTGTACAATATGCAGAGTGTACCAGTTATGTACAAGTACAAGTGAAGTGTACAAAGTGTACACTTATTGTGTGTACAATAAACGCACTGTACGTATACGTATGCATGTTTTTATAAGCGGCTATAGATTGTTTGCACAATTGTTACAATATGCTAGTGTAGAGTATACAGGTTTGTACAAGAGAAAGTGTACAGAGTCTTCAGTTTATGCGTATGTACTATTAGGAATACACTGTGTTTGTGTCATTTTTATTAGCTTTGTGGTAAATTTTATTAAGTTATGATAAGAATATTTTTGAAATTTGTGCAGCAGGATATCATATTTGGATGATATTGTAAACTTGGTTGCAAGTAACATTTATATTGAAATATACTATATCTATATATTATATACATTATATAATATTATATAAATTATATATATTATATACAACTGAATAATATGTATATATCATATATGTATACGCATCGATATATGACTTTTATTTCGCTATCTAGCTGTAATAAGGTATCAACTTGTAATTAAAGTCATTGCAGTAGCGTTTTAGATTATTTTAAAGAATAAAGTTTTCGTAAAAGTTGAGATAAATGTGAAGTTATCTGATTTACCGGTTGATACTTTATTGCATTGAATTTACATATAAGAAATACGTTTATAAAAGAAAAATAGTTTTTGTATTATATAGGTTTTGTATTATATAATTCTATCTTCAATTAAAGTTGCAGACGAATGTTATGTTTAAGTTTTCATCAACTACATCTTCAACATTGCATTTGATAATTTAAAATTAACTTAATCTAATGATATTCTGAAATTTTTTACAATATTTTCATTGCAAAAAGAATTGAGCGATGTCCTTTCCCATTCTTTTAACAGTAAAATAATTGAAATATTAACAAAATTTGGAATAAACTTTATAATATATTTCTAAGAGATGAATGCTTTTCTCAGGACTCTGTTTTGCGTGAATATACCAATATATACAATAATTTGATTAATATTTATAATTATCTAGTGATATTTATTTAGCTACTCAATTTAGTAGCAATTATTTACACTAAGTTATCGTAATTATTGATTAATGAAGCAGTCATTTCTCAAATTTTAAATTTATAAAACTTTCTTCAACGTAAATTTTAATATGTAATATGCGTTTTCAATTAATTAAGAATAAAAAACGTGTGTGAAACCTTTAAAATTATAAGTTTTAAGATGTTAAATATTGTAAGATTTCTATTAGCATTATTCTTATTAAAGATTTGCTAGTAATTACTATAACAATTTGCTCTTTATTTATTCTTTGAATTTTTGAATCACATAAATTTGAGCATACAAATTGAGCCTCAAGGTTTTTGCTCGAAAGTTTGAAAGTAATTATTCTACTACTTCGTGTAGAAAGTTATTTGTGTACAGTTTATTATTGTTTTACTTCGTTTATTAGTCGCGTAGATTATTATTGTCAAGAACTTGTAGATACGATTAACCCTTCTATCAAACTAAGCGTTGATTTCTATTTCTCACTCTCACTGTACCAAAAAGCGCGTTTAACTTTTAAAAGTGAGAAGATTCAAAACGGGATTTTCAGCATAATCAATTTTTTTACACTAGTGTATATTAATGCGTAAAGAAATGCTTGGGCTTATGTATGTAGGCCTATAAAATGTGTATGGATATTTTAGTGTCGCCAGTTGTATGGATAGATAACTGAAGCTAATTTCAATAAAGATAGAATGATTTGGTGGGGAGGTCAAAAAATCTGACAATCTTTTTACTGTTGATTTACGTTTAAAGTATTTTTATGCATCAATGGTTAAGTTCTAAGGTTAAGTTTATTAAAACGTAAGTTTACAATTGCTTGAAACTGTTTTACTATAGATAGTTTTATTTTTTGATGTCCGATTGATGGCCTGCATCACTGGATCTGTTCCTATGTAGGATGATTTAGTCAATGACTTATTTAATTATTAACAAGATATTTTGTTGAATTTACTTAGATAAAATAAAAATACATCGAATGTGACGTGATTAGTTTTCGCAGCATGGCTTGATAGTTAAAATATGCGATTCATGGATATAACAGTGCAACTTTAAAGTGTGGAAAATCAAGTTTATGATCAACTAGAACTATCAAATTTTCGGTAACTTATGATCTAACTTAATTTTTTATAATTTGTTTAATTTTTTTTAAATACGTAAGAATATTATTATTATAATCATATTTCATTATCTATCCAGAGCTTTAAATTGTTTACTTCTTCTAATTATTTTTCTTCCATTTTATTTAGATCTGTGTGCATTTTATCAAATTATTAAAAACATTAATAAAATATGCACTGCGGGTCTTTGTTTAAATCGTATAAATGGCTTGTGAAAATTTCTTCGAAATTTCATCAATTTTCTATACTTAGCTGTGTATTTTACTGAATTATCAAATTAACGCTAAATTTCATACTGATTTCTTAAAATGAATTCAGGTTATAGAATTCTCAATTAAGACAAAACATAAGAAACGGTAATATATAATAATAGCTCACTGTGTATATAATTCAAGCTTTCAAATTAGAAGCTTCGTTCAAATATTTAGAAACGAAAATTAAGTTTAAATGATTTATGTATTTTGACTAAATTATCTCAGAGCCTTATGAACAATATGTCAGTTTATTTTTTCTGCGCAAACTGAATTAGGCTCTTTTATCTTTTATTTCAGATATGAAGATTTATATAAAATGATTGAAGTTTCAAAAATCAATTTACTTCTGATTGAAAATTAGTTTGCAATTCTTTCTTAAATTGTCACAAGTTTGTATAAGCACTAAAATAACTATGCTATAAATCATAAAAAGCCAATTTTTTTGCAGGCAGCATTTCTTATATTATGCGAATCTTTTTCGAATGTTTTAGTAATTTCTCTTTTCATTTTCAAACATTACTATTTTGATTGAGGCCGAGATTTGTTTTAATTGCAAGTGTAAGCCTCTATGGCTTCTTCAATAACTCTACTCATTATATGTATATACCATATATTATATGTTATAATTCTTGTATCCTTTGATTACTTGTCAAAAACGTGTTGCGTACACATATTTATTACTTGTTCTTGTTTGGTTTTCTTCAATTAGGTTTGTTGAAATCTGAAACTAGTAGTTACAAAACCTCATGTAAATAACAGTATTGCAACTACAGTTTTATAAATTAAATCAAAACTTTATTTCACACTATTTCAAGTTTATTTCATGCAAATGTTGTTAAAAAACTTCTGAATTCAGATCAACACTTGAGTCTAATATTGTTGCTGTTGAATTAAAACTTTTGCAAAACAGACAATAACAAGTTTAAATAATTAAACATATAAATTAAGTTTGATGATTTAATTGCCGATTCAGTAAGTCGCCTTTAGTTAACATACATGCACTAATCACAGCAGCGTACAGTTGTGCGCAAGGATAATAATAAAAATTGCTTAAAAAATGATAGCAATAAAATAAATCAGTTTTGTCTGTTAATTTTTGCTTCAAAACTCAATAAGTTTATCAAACAAATTTTAACTTCGCGTCCTTTTCTATCTTACAAATATATCTTTTTATAATACTATAATAAAATCTAAATTACTACTTTAAATATGCTAAATGTATTCAATTTTCGATATAAAATAATAATCTTATTTATTTATTATTTATTTTCAATATATTTTTTAGCCTAATAAATCATCATCATTTTTAGATAAACTAACAACATAATCTTCAAATTATTCTAATTAAATCAAATTTTCTTAATGATAAAGAAGAAGACTTGTACAAAAATATGATTTTTATAGACTACATCACAAGTCTGGATGACATATATTACAAAGTTTTATACAAGAAAGAGAAAGAGAGAAAATATAGCCAGTCATCACTTCTTTGTTGTTGTCAATTTCTTTGATCCTTGTCCTAAACAATAAAATAGATCTCATTACACGCAGCTGCTTCGCTATTTAATATTTCTTGGATATTAAATAAATGAAAAAATCATAAATTTAACGTCTGGATAACTATTTACTAATGTAGTGTGAGATGTTGCTGCCGATTTAAAGATGTCACTAAAGGATGCAGCTACCTAGTTAAATATTGAGTAACAGGAATTCAAACCTATGACCTCCGGGTTACTAGTCCAATACTCTACCATCTTGTTAAAAGCCTATCAAATCAACATATCTTCCACAGTATATTTTAACAGCAATTTATGCCTTTCATGCATATATACAGGGTTCCTTTACAACTTAAAATAATTCAACTAAAAACATGCAAACATTAAATTAACATCGACTCAATCCACTGACTAACAAGTGAACAATTTAACAAAAACGAGTCAAACTTCAATAATATTGATGATAATAATACTATCACATCGCGAATCGATCTATAATCTTTAAACATCTACCAAAAATAACTACATTACACTTAAAAACTCTTAAGAAATAATCACTTTATATACATAACCATAGCTTTATTTGCTCGCTTCTCGAACCAAAATAAGATCATAAACCTTATTACACAATCTTTCAAACTATCTGCTGCACAGATTTTCAGAAAGAATTGATATTCTAATTAGTAATTATATCCGTGGCTGGAATGCTTCGTTATTGTGACTTTTTCATATAAAATTTTACTCTAATACAGATAAGTTATTACTGACCAATGGGCCCCTTGCCAGCAGCTTTCACCTTGGCCTCCTCCATAGCTTTCTTCTCTTCCTTCTGCTTCTGCTTAAACTCTGCGTCTTGCTGCAAGCAAAAAACAAAGCAATTCATTCGCAATATAAACATTTGTGTAACAATTTTACACTTAATATAAAAGCGCACTAGAAAAGTGTTTAGAAGACAGGTCACAGAATCTTTAGGTTCATTTTCAAATGGTTAATAAAACTAACTACTCTGTATTTTAATGTATTTTAAGTTGACTTATAAAAGTATAATCAAAATGTAATAAGCAAGTTGGTAAATCGTTAGCCTACAATCCATGAATCAATAGATTCTAATCCATATTTTACTAGATAGCGCTGTGTGTTACATGATGATATCGAAATCCATGTATCAGTAATTTTATAATAAAGTACAATGGCTTAGTTTCATATAGACTTCCATGCAACCAATTGCATTTATACGCATTGTCATAAAGTATATCATGCAATACCTCGTCCATATCTCCTCCTTCTTTCTTGGGCTGCTTCAGTGGCTTCTTCTTTCCTCCTAAATATAAAACATCAATCGCTAATATTTCTACCCCACCCAATCTCAATCGTTAAAATTACTATAGACTTAATATACCGCAGTTAAATTTCAACAATCATACAAATTTTAAGATTAATGCGACATTAATGGAAATATTATTCAAATTGAATAATCCTATTTTAATTTCCTTACTTAAAATTAACTATATTTTAATTAAATATCATCAATATGAAAATAATTACGTCAACTTATGCGCAACAAATAGAATTAAATATTAGCATTAAAATAGAATTACTTTCTTACACTATCGCTCAGCAAATTATACAAAAAACTATTCAAACAAATCCTCTCTATAAAAAAATCAGAAAACACTACAAAATTGAAGCCTATAAATAGATTAATTTTAAAGACCGGAAGTAGAAATGTAATTAGGCTATACCCTGTCTGCCGGACATTTTTTCAGTTGAAAAAAAGTTAACGTAAAAAATATTACACAACAAATGTTTCTATACAAAACCACGCTCCAGCTCTCGACCAATCACGAGCGAGAGATTTTACACGTGATCATTGCCTAGTTACATTTTAAACGTAACGTGTGATTTTACTGCATGTGATATTTCACCCTAAGGTCAAATTAGAGTATTTATTTTGTTACTTTATTTAAATCTGGTTGTAATAAATGCTTATTTTACTATAATTGTATAACTTTTGATCCATAGTAAGCGAGATTCCCAGTAGACAAGATCTCCAGTAGGCGAGATTTCCATTAGGCGAATTATCCAGTAGGCGAAATACCCAGTAGGCGAGATTTATGGCCTACATCATAGAATCTGATATAGATTCTACGATGTAACCATGGATTTATTCTATAATTCATTTTGACCAGCATGCTGCAATAATCTAATATTAAATATTTAATTATGAATATTGATCAACACAAAATAATGTATATGTACCGGTACCATATTCAGATTTTATAGTGAAATTGATTTTTCATTTTTATATTATTCGAATCAAATTCACAAAATTATTATATTGTTTATTATACAATACACGTAGTAATACATATATATAGATTTTAAAAATAATACTTCATATAGAGATTCAATTGACTGAGCGTGTGACATCCCGAACACATCCCCAGTGTTAATTAACCGATTGGTACTTTTTATCGAAAATTTGTATAAGCCTAATATGCTGTAGGCCTACTGTTTATAGACTGTACAGCGAGTGTGGCTTTGATTCAGTTCATGTATTGTTGAGATTATTGTCAAGGACAGAAACCAATCTTTTTAATCAAGCAAACTGTCACGAAGACTTTGTTGTCTCTAGGCTGTAGTCACGGATACATGTCAGAGGATATTATGTAATACACGTAGATAATTAAAATATTTTGATTTGTAAATTATGATGGGAGAAGGGGGGGGGGGGGGGGTATATAAACAGAGGAACTCAATTAATAAAAAGAAAGTTCGAACAAATAGAGCAATAATAATTATTTAAATAAAGCAACTGAAGAAAGAATTAAACATAACTTAATACTTTAATAGGTTTAAAACGACTAAAAATAAGAATATACAGTTTTTCTAATAAATATTTATCATCTATAACAGCAAATGTTTTTATGATACAATTAAAAAGTTTTATCAATCAATTGAGGTAGGCTAGCTTATTAAGTTGCAAAACAGCGAATCAATGAGTAACGAGTCTATAGTGAGTATTATTTAGATTCGATCAGTTTATGAGTCGATTATTAATTTTAATTCATACTTCCTTAGGCTTCTAATCATGATTCTAGCAAAATGAGTTGGCTTATAGTTAAAGTTAAAAGTTGATAAATATAATCGTCTATAATGATTGAATTTTTAACCTGAAGCCAAAAGTTTTCTGAAGCTAAAATTATTTTAACAAATCAGAAAATATTGCAAATCATATGCATTTCGCTGCAGAATCCAGAGCTCTGACCACCTATATAAAATCTTGTGTTAAAGAATCTTTTTTAATCCCTGATCCATGACAATTTCTGTCCTTATGAGTCTATTCACGAGGCGGTTGATGTAATTTTAAACACAAAGCTTAATTATGGCTCAGCGATTCTACGAGGTATTAGTTTATATTAGTAATTAAAAAATCTATTCATAGGTCTGCTCATCGAGGCATCGAGCTAATCAGGTGGCAAAATCAATATTGTCGTCGTCTTGTAGGTACAATGCAGTCAATGCAGATAATAGTAATTTGAGGTAAGCAATAAAGTCTCAGCACGCTTTCATCTAAACTGTGCATTATTATAGTAGACAGCTCTGTTGTGTAATTACTACGGTCTGGTTGATTGCTTAACAGTTTGACTTTTCTTAATTATTTAATCGTCATGCATTAACGGCTTATAAATATTTATAAGTCTACGTCTAAACATTAGATATTATTTCTTGTAATAATCAGTTGAAAATGTCGGTTAATAATAATAATGGAATGTAAATATTTTGAAGTTAAATAACGTTGAAATAACTGACATTATCACTTTAAAACTTTTTATTTTATTTAAGCATATATGATTATTTTATGTTCGAGTTAAATTAGTAGAGTGCGAAAAATTGATAGCGATATCTATTATATAATTATATTCATCGATTATGCGCATGTAATTGTAATGAATTTCCAGTGAAAAATTAAGTTTCAAAAACTTTACTTTCACTTAATCTTATGAGGTAACTAACTGTCTTGGCCTTGTCAAGTAAGTGCTCGAAAGTTTGATGTTAAATTCTAGACAGTATTATTAAATAGCTGGTGAAAATCGCATAATTCCATACTTTTATTTAAAAAGTCAAAGCACTGCAGGGATATAAAAGTGAGAGTTTTAGAAAATCCTCTCTATTAAATTTAAGACTCTGCATACTATCTCTTGAAAATAAATTACCGTAATGACATTATAATATATTATAAGCTACTCTTCTTCAACTGTCAATGTGAATATCGGACGCCACTACGCTGAATTAACTTTGAAATTCTATTAAAGTTTTACGAGCATTTGATTGCTATGTCTCATTGGGGGTATTCTCGTGAAAATGGTACGTATTGCTTCTCATTTTTTAAGTCTTTTGTTTTGTTTGTAAATTATTAAGCCAAAGTTTAATAGTGAATTTATATTTAGACTAAATTTCACATAGATTTTATCTTGATCCGGTTAAGGTCCGGATAAATGGATAAAATACGCCCCCGCAGCCAAGGGCATGCATCAGTCTCCCGTCGACATTAGGACACCTGACGCCGTCTATGATGAATCCCTTCAAAACAGTCCATTGCGTGTCCACTACATTCCAGACAGTTGTAGGACACTAAAGAACACTGGACATGGGGTTCAGGTTGGCTCCAGTGGATCTAACACAGGTTTGTCGGATCAGTAGAATGCTTGGCTTTTAGTTAAATCAGTATTTGTAATATGAGTTTCGTTATAATTTTCTTTTATTTGGCCAATTTTGACAATTTTAAAGTAGGCCTATAGCCATCAACAGAAAAAACTCTTGCTATAAATTATAATTTTTTTCTATAAATGATTAGATTTTGAGTTTAGCTAAAGAATTTGCTAAAGTTTAATCGAATTGAAAATCCTTTTTGGTATCATTCGAATTTAATAGTTTTTAAGAATATGTTGTGCATAGAACAACCATGGCGATATCCAAATGCAAAACCTAATATTGTATATTATAATAGAACTAAAAGAGAATTATAACATGTCTGTGAAATTCTAGGCTATCTGAGTAGCTGGCTGGAAGGGGGACCTTATCGTCATAGATTCCAACTCGAGCAGTTTCATTTTCATTGGGGTAAACACAATCATCAAGGTTCCGAGCACACTTTAGATGGGAAAACTTATTCTGCAGAGGTAAATGTAGCATTATTATAAACAACATAATGCTAGATTTGTAAGAAATACTGATGTGTTTAATAATAGAGCAGTATTTGTTTTAAATTGTGCTGTGTTTGAAGTTTCTAAGAAATGATTTGCTTAATTTATTAAAAACAACAACGATTCTTATGCAAATTAAAACTTTTCATATCGCGTATAGGGAGAGTGTTGAAAATGCAAGTACATTATTAAATTTCAGTTTGTTTCAATTTTTGCAGCTACATCTAGTACATTGGAATACGGAGCTTTTTAAAAGTTTTGCTGAGGCCGCCAAATCAGCATGCGGTTTAGCTGTACTTGGAGTATTTATATCTGTAAGCCTTTCTTCAATAGGCCTATCATATAAAATTTATATTATAATGTCACTTTAATAAACCTACTCTTTAGTGCTCTTTATTAACTGTAGTATACAAGATTTAATTTTATTGGTATATTTTACTGCTCA
>JAQIXG010005774.1:0-11079 GCA_034700105.1 Oconnorella tubifera
ACTAACGTTAGACTGATATATTTTACTATTGTACCCTGCTGTAGTATTATATTTAGAGAACATAGACCTGATGAGTGAAGTAGTAAGTACGAATCCAATTTGGAAATGAATTCTATAGATTGATTATAGAATCCATAGCTATTATTAATAAAATAATATTTTTTTGTTTAATTTACAATTATTGCTTTAGTAGCCAATCATGTTTAATTTCTATCTTTATGTCAAATCAAATTTCTACCATTTCAGGAGATCAGTATTATCGCTACACGAGGGGTACAGGGGCCGACGCAGGCTACCCTCGCCCCATGTCGGTCTGGCCCGGGGTCCCTACTCCTGTGACGACTGCCTTCATGTACACTAATGCAAGAACTTATTTCTTTCATGGAGCTCAATACTATCGATTTGATGATGTCGACTTCACGGTAAATTGATAGAATTAAGTTAATTGCTTGAAATTTCTCTTTGATATATTGATGGTAAATTTATTTAGTAGTGTTAAATCTTTGAAATATAATTGAATCATTTTTATCAACAATAAAAATTTACTTTTTATAAATAAGAAATATATGTAATAGATAGATTTGGATTTTATCTCATTTTAATTAGAAAAATAAATCTTCATCAAGTAAATTGTTACTTAAATAACTCAAATAATCAAATCGAAAGTATTGGATAACTTTTTCAGTATTTTTCCACTTCAAATTACTTATATTTTACTTATTTTACTTAGAGTTTAAAATTATTATTTATATTAATTTACTAACATTTTTACACTTAGTATATTCTAGCTCAATCTTTCCATATAATCTGTATCTGAATATCCTATGTAAATCATTAAAAATTAACTTTGAAGCAAGTAGAATTATGATCAGCTGAATTCTACTGTATACTTTCAGATTGACGTAGGTTACCCTCGACCCAATGGTATCTGGTGGTTTGGGTGCCCAGCCAGTCTCGGTAACATTGTTGAAGGTAACAACACAAATGAAGTCAATCATGAAAACATTGAAGACTCAAATCAGTTTAATATCGTCAGCAAAATTCAGACTTCAAATTCTATAGCCTTGAAATCATCCTATATTTCAATTTTATGGACGTCTTTGTTAGGATTAATTTTTGTTATTCTTAGAGCCCTGTGATTTTATTGTTTTTTTAGAAAATGTAGGTTTTTTTAAATCCGGTGGATTTAGATTAAAGTATTTAGAAGTATTTATAAATCTATTGAAAACGTTTTAAAATGAGATCTTGTAATGATTTTATTACGAATCATTGTGACAGAATTCTCTATTAATTTTTATTTCTTTTAATAATCGTAAGTATTAGTTAAAACATATTCCAGAATTTTAGTAAATTAGGAGAGGGAACTAGAAACAAAGAACTTGGCCGAATACTCCAACACCTCCTCTCCTAAAAATATTTTTATTTATTTGAAATTTTCATGAAGCTGGCTTTTAACCCCCCTGATCCTCCCCATGGAGCATCAACCAATACTATTTGCTAATAATACCTAGTGGAATTATTAGAAAGTTTGAAAAATATCAAATAAATTTATAATTACAAAAAGTGTTGAAAAAAATTCACATTTGTGTATGGTGGCCATTGGATATATTGCTAAGCGGTATTAAAAAATCTCAATAATGATAATTTTGCATTATAATGTTATATTATTATATGTTGTTATTTTAGGAAAGTTGTGTTATTTTGTGTTGTGGATATTTACTTTTAATGTAGCTGTTAATTTTTTTAGGAGGGAGAACTATGAAACGAAAAAATAGTATATTTTCTTGCACTCACGAATATAGCAAAATGTTGATTGTTGTTAAAATTATATTAAAATGAACTTTATATTAAATTAAATACTATTTAAATAAATTCTAATACTGATGCATGTTTATAAGTCAGCAAGATATTTTCAACATGGCTAGTAATGATGAATAGTTTCTCAATTTCATGCAAAATTTTATTTTTTATGTTAAAAATGCGTATTATTACTATTTTAATTTTAAAAATAATGTCGTTAGTATAGGGTACTGTGACTATCATATCCAGAGATTTATTGAATTGAATAAATTTCAATTTTATTCCAACCCAATAATGAATGTAGGTTACGCGTCAATCAATCTTAAATATTTGTTTGTATTGTTTTTGAAAAAAACTTTTACCAAAAAACTGTCCTAACGCAAAAGAAATATATTCAATTGGATTTTGATTTTTAGACCACTATGGATCTAGTATTAAGATTCTGTATATATACTGTATATTTATTGAAGGTACTTTTTATTTAAACATATCTTATGAATCTTGATTATTTTAAGTTATAGTAAATAATCCAGTACTAAAATAAATGTTTCTTATTTTATGAATAATTATTACTGATGCTATAATTCTGGAAAATAAGCTTGTAAATAAAAAATAAGCAATGGTTGTTATATAATATGACTAGGGCCTACATGTAATGGAACAGTATTTGAACAAAACAATATTTGGCTTAAGAATGTTTTTTATTATCACACTATATGTGACTTTAGAGTCCCACTTATGTGAGAAAAAATATCAGCAGGGGCTGAGTGTAAGATTAGATCACCCAGTGATTACATTTTTGTCTTACATCATTTATAGTCATTTCCAAGCCACATAGTAAAAAGAAGATACAAAATGCAAGTTCTTCAGTTCTTCATGCACGTCACGAGCTAAGCCTAGGGCTGAATGATAAACGAAGAAAATGATCGTTATCGACCGGTGTTGATTAGTAAGTCGATGTAATGTGATAAGTGCTGTAATGAAACTCTTTAAATCTGGATCTTTCTTAAAAGTTAGATGTCTTGAACTAAATTGAACGTCTTTTTATTGATTTGTAGGAAATAACATCCTTATAAAGTTGTAGCTCTTGTTGTAATGTGTTTTGTCGATGCAGTCAATTTCAATTTTAGAGGTTTGCAGAATGTAAAAGTAAACAGTTTGTGAATAGTGTATGAATAAAGCTCGGAGAAATAATAAGTTAGTTAAACATGAAGCCTATTTTTACAGTGTAAAAGCGATAGTCGATACAAGTTGATAGAATTCAATTTTTAGTTAAATAGTAAAGTCTATCTTGTATTTATTATTATATTAAGCCAAAATGTTACAATAGTAATAATAAAATTCTATAACAAAAATTTAGAAATCGCCTGGAAATATAAAGCAGAAATTTACAGTGCTATTCAACGATATTATAATTCGCATGGATTAATTTTTAACGAACTAAGTTGGATCCAATATAATACGATTTAACTTACCAACCTTTTCAACCTTTCATTAGAGTTCTTAAAATAGATGTGAGTATCTGACTTGCGGCTTCTTTAAATTGGAATTTTGACTTGCTAAAGAAAATCGCCACGGGCTGCTTCAACTGATTGATCTGATGTAATCTTGCGTTAAAACTTACAAAATCTTATTTCGAATCGTACACGAAAGAGGTTCAATGCACCTTAGGATCAATTTGCAACGATACGTGTAACACATTACGAAATATTTTCAAATTTAAGAAGTTTTCATACGATGTTTTCTTATCTTTATCTGTAAGCCTATGTGCTGTGTACAATGAATGCATTAAAAATAAAAAAATAAGCCTGTAGTCATTTAAGCTATAGGTTCTTGCATCTGATAACAAAATTAATTGTTATTTAAGATATATCGGCTGATATAGTTTTAAAATGAAACAGGTTATATTATTTAAAAGCATTATCTGCAACTTTAAATTACTAAGTTGATCTATTTTCAAACTGTACTTGTAGCCCGCAACGCGATTAATCTTTAACCGAGATTTATTCGTTTGCAGCGTTCAACAATACGTAACGTTATCTCGTCAGTGACAGGAACTCCAACTATGCATCGCGCGATAATTTATCATTCGATTGATAATGCTCGAGTTGACATTATTGAGGATGAGGATTGAAAGATGCAAAACTGAGACGGAACAATAAATCGAAAAACTTAAAATCGACGAAAGCTCCGCGATTTTATTTGCAGCAGGATCTGAAATGCTCGCTAAAGGTAAAGTAAGAAAGTTAATTATGTATTTGGAATAAGAATAAGAATACAACTTTATTTAACGTTTGTAGTGTTAATTTGAGCCCCTAAGTTACTTTTCAGAACATATTTAAATTCAATTACTTGAAACATTGTGAATTAGTTTTATTACAAGAGAATCAATGAGCTGGAAATATAGATTGCAATTTTTGTTTACTACGTCTCTTGTAAAAATGAGTTTAACCTGGTACGTAACCTATAGAAAAATTTGCAACATTTAAAAAATAATACTATGATATATTACTATAATAGGGGCCTACTATAAATTTTTATCGTTAGACCAAATCCTAACGATGACATTTCTAATAAGAAAATTGAATGCAGTATTATATACTAACCATGTCTCAGATGTTACTGTCATTTTAAGCGCCTACTAAAGGACGCAGCGAGTTAACCCAATAGTGAACATTCACAGAAAAAGAACTTAGTCTTGTCGTGTTCCAGTGTGATGTTCTGCCTCTCTCAACATTCTCTGACAAATTAAAATACCAAATAAACCGCAGCGAAAATATCAATCACTGAAAGCTGATCAGAATATTCATCCAAACTGAATTTCAAATTGACAGTCAATGAGCTCACGCAAACCAACAAATCTATCAACGCCTTAACCTTGGACTCGGATATTTTATTCAGTTTCACGACTAAGTAATAGAACGATGAATAAGTCTACTTCTCCGGAACGCGTTCAGTTTGCAAGCGAAGAAGCTTACAATTCGATTAACCTTCTTTTATTAAATGACCACTGTTCGTGAGTCGCATGATACGCATTGAGAAGAAAAGACAGCTTGAAGGAGAGAGAAAAAAACTCACGAATGGAAACTTCTACCAAGTTTAACGTTGTTTCAGCGGGAGGGGAAAATGTCACTTTCACGTGCGCTGTTTTGGGAATTAACTGGAATTATTTTTTTCATCAGATAATCTGGTACAAGGTAAGCCGATAAATGTTTATTTTATACCTGATATTATTGGTCACAAATAAGACCTCCGTAATGAAACCAATAATCAATATGGTTCAAATATAAAATCGGCTTTTAACATCTTTCAATATTACTAGCATTAAGATTTAAAAATAGACAGAATTTAGAACGTAATAATATTTTTTGAAATAAATAAGCAAAATGTATTATTTATTTAATTAGGAAGATGGCTTATCATATTAAAAAATATTGCAGTGTTTTTAAAGTCAATTCTGCAATTATTTTTAGAACTAACCTTGTTTGCATCGAATTTCGAGTGTTATCAATGTTTTCACTATATCTTTTCAAAAAAAATACTGAACGGCTTCTTCAATGTCGTTTGTCAGAGATCTACAAGGCGTGAAACTTTTCAATCATGTTGTCAAACTGCTGTTATTTATTATGTCCGGATTTGCCAATATTTATTGAAAATATCATCTACTAAATAACGTTTAATGGCAACGAAAGGACTTCGAGCACAAAATTGTAATCTGAAGTTCTCAATTAAAGAACCATTTTTTGTAGCAAAGTTTTTATTTTTAACAGTAATTTGCGCTGAATTTCGATAAAAACATGTTGCTCACATTGCATTGCTTTTCACTCTCCAGTCTAATGTATGCATTCGTTTTTTCTTTATTTTCTTTATATTAAAGTTTTCAGTGAACGAACAAAAATACTTGTATTAACTCTGAATGAATAACATACTGGAGAATTTAATAAAAATAGAATTTAATTCAGTTTAACAGTCTAACTGCATTCATTTTCAACTAGCAACATATTTTTAAATTTTAATTTCTAGATGTTATTTGACGGTGGTGAGATTCAGATCAACACTGGTGCAGTGATCGCTGATCCCTTCCAGTTCACTCATCGCTATTCCGTTCATCCCTATACTTCATCCACAAGCGAAGGATTGCAACGTTTTCATATGCCACTAACCATTGATAGTAAGTTTATATATATATTTATGTGTGTAAAATGGCAGTTATAAATCTAAGAATATTAAACTAATGAAAAAAGTAAATTAAATTAAAAATACGTAACAAAAAAACTAATAGTAACACACCAACAAAAAACAACGTTAATGTCATATAGAATTAATTACAATTTTCTATAAAGTCCCTTCTAATTAATTATTGTTATTAATTACTCAATACTTCATTGAATGTTTTTAAATATAAATTCCGGATTAAATAAATAGCTATTGTTACTCTTAAAGTAATGTAAATGTCACAACTTCATGGAAAAATTAGTTTCTTTGTAAGTTGACGTTGACTCAAAACTATACAAAATAATCTTTACAAATTCTGTTTAAAGATTATGCAGAAACTTGTTTAAAATTCTCCGCTAAGATTCTTTTAAACTATCCATCTTTCTAGTAACCCTCCCTTTCTCATTTGCCATTTTCATCATTCTCCGTTTTTCTCTTCATTTCGTTTCCGAACAAACTGCTAGGACTCAATCTCGTTTTCTGCCCTTTTTCGTTTCTCATCGAAAACTATTAATCAGTGATACAACAGATGCGTCTCGTGCGCTTTTAACCAAAGCTATTGTCAACATAGCTGAACAGAGTGAAGTACAATTCGATAAAATCAATCGAAAGCATTATTATTCTACACTTTTTTTATTTATTCAAAACTCAGAAATTTTAATAACATATATAAATCTTGATTTCACCAAACGGTAGTAACTATAAATGCTATAAATTAAAAGCAAAATAAATATATGCTTTTTAATTCGTTTTTTACAGTATTATTTTGTATTGCCCCAATATGTTATCAGCATCATCAGCATCATCAACAGTATTTGATAATACGCTGCATATCGCATTCAACGCATATTATATTGTTTATAAATTCTTTGGTATTTGGTAATGTTTGTAAATTGCTACAAAAATACTGCATTTTTGCGTCTACTATTGGGTTAATGCGAAGATCAATCAGTCTAATGAAGCTTGCAATCGTTGATTTCTGGCATTATTCATTGATAGCATTGTTTAATATCGATGAAGTCTATTAGAGAAAGATAACACTGATCCTAAGCTGATGCTTGAAGTCTTGCAGAAACTATTAATTCTAATAATATTCTAAAGACAATGATGTGATAGGAGAAGTAGTAAGTAGGCCTACGGTAAAAATACAAAACGATATTTTAGAACAACAATGGCGAAAGGATTGGATATTACACTGTAAAATCCTGACACTAACAACTGAGTTAGAAGCACAATATAGATTAAAAAATGGTTAGAATAAAAATGTATAAATTCTAGATTTTGTAGAAACAAATTTTTGTTATGCAAAATAAGTGTTTAAAGTCTAATATGAACTCCTTATGCTCTAATATGAATTTAAATTAATAATATTTGTTAGATGTTGATATAACTGATAATGGTACGTACCGATGCGTTTACTTTCATAAGCAGAATATGATTGAAGCCGTATCATATCAGTTAATTATACAAGGTGTGTATAATTAGCAATTAGTCTACTACTATTTTTATTATCTATCTAATAACATTATATTATATGCATTACAAAATACATAATTTTTTGGTAATATTGGTGGTTTCTAATGCAATAAGATTTATTTATTAATGATTTATTCCTTTATGATTAAAGACGGCCTACAACCAAAGATTACTGTTACAGTAACAAAAGCTATATGATAAAATTTCAATAAATGAAATTATTTTAGGTCTATTATAAACCTACTTTTCTTCAATTCTATTGACATTTCTGTCAACTTAACTTTAAGTATTTATTAACTAATTTCACTTTATCACTAATAGTCTGTATCCTGTATACTTTTCCTATCCCATAGTTCCCGTTGACAGCGTTCAACTAACAATCAACAATGCCTCTTCTATTTTCGACGATTCACGCTTCGCTATTGAACTAATTGAATCTCAACGTAACAACATTACTTGCATTAGCCAAGGAGGGAACCCGCTACCCTCACTACGTATGCGACTCGGTAAACGAGACATGACTCCGGCGTTCACGCATAAACTGACGGCTAATCTAACCGACCATCAAATTGGTTTTCAAGTTCTGGTCTATCGCTTAGAACTAGGGACCAGTGGCTTTGCGGTTGATATAAGCCATTATGGACAAATTTTAAGATGCGTTGGAAAAGTTTCAACGAACAATAGCTCGGAGATGAGTGTTATATCTAGCGCTAGGATTCTTATAAAATGTAAGTGATGACGTTTTTAATGTGAAATGTGAGTTAGATTTCATTAATTATTTAAAGAATGCTGAGTTTTCTCAAAGCACAAATTTATTATTTTAATGAATACTTCTAAAATAATAAAGATATCAATAGTAGGCCTTAAGTATTAATCTATATTTTAAAAAATTTAGCTGAATTGGAATCTAATAGTACTTATGTCTTTAAAGAGTCATTTATAGTTATAATAGTCACAGTTATAATAGTAAAACTAAAATAGTAAAACATCTGCTGGCGAATCCAAGTCGTATAGTAGGCTATTTTCATTTTCACCTAAAAATCTTTTTACAAAGAAACCCTTTTTTCTGAGTAATAATTAAGTTTTTCTTACTTAGAAAAATCTTTCGATACTTTTTCGTAATTTTAAATAATCGTAATCTACCTGAAATAAGAAACAGAAAAAACGCAGTTTTTTCGTGTTTTTTTGCGCTGACACGAATAATTAAACGCGCCCAATAGCTCAGCGATTTTGAAAGTTAACAATATACTACTACGTACTGGATTAATAATTCTATTCTTAACGAAATTAATCTTAAGTAATATATGATATTTATTTGATAATAATGCAGATGCCCCTAAGTTTTTATGCAACCACAGTCAGTGGATTGAGCCCGAGAATGGAAAGATGATCATAAGATGTCGCATCTATTCCCGGCCCAGGATTACCGCCGATCAGTTCTGGTGGACGTTTGGTCATTTCAATTTGACAAAAGTTACAGTGAGACAGTCTACAGATGACGTACGTGCAGAATGCGCGGTAAGATTTTGTAAACAAAGTTTGAATTTGATTTTTTAAATTAGTATATTTCAGGAAAGGCTTTAAAATAGTACGGATGTTATTATTTTACTTTGAAAGCTGTATATGCTGTAGAGGTTTATTTTTTTTCTCTTCTTGTTAATTTTTATATAATATTACAAAATTATACAAATACATTGATCATTGTTAACAATTTCAAATATATACATCAATTGCTTTCAATAATCATTCGATAGGCTACTCTATCCCTCCTTTTATCAGATTTATACCTGATAAAACCAAAAATCAAGTATTTAACAAAACTGAATGTTTGATATTCCTTTCCCACTGTATTTCAGACAGATCCAAACGATTCGCAAGCGCTAGATATTCGTCTCAGTATCCTGCACAGTAGCTTCATCTCAAACATTTTCTATATTGTGGCGCTTAATGAAATTGGACGACGAGAAACTTCAATATATGTAACCGAAGGTATAAGTTGCTAAATCCTGATCGTACACACAATTTAATACTCTTTTAGTGTAAAAAATTCACAATCTGGAGGTAATATTTCCGATACTAAGAAAATACTTACTTGTAGAGAAAAGCCATAGAAGTACTTGGGAAAACTTATTTTGCCTTATTTAGCCTACTCATTTGGATTTCTTAGATACTAGATAGATGCAACCCTTAGAAATTTTATAAGTTTTTTTTGTTAATCACTCTTTTTCAATGCAAGACCAATTATAATGCAGCTCTTGCTAATGTAGCTAAAGCAAGTTGATTCTAGAATTTCTTACTATAATCATACCTTACTATAAATTCATCAAACCTTACTATATATGTTATGATTGTTTTTCAGTTCAAACAGATCGAAATGCTCGACTTAACATACCACACACAACAATGAAGATAAATAACTTGATTTACCACAAACAAGAGCTCAAAACAACTCAAAAGTTGGATTTCAACTCGACTGGTTCATCTCGAATCACAATGCTTCCGTCCAGTCTTCCTTTAGGCATTCAGACAATGAGAAACACAAATTTGGAGAAATTTAAATCAATGAATAAGCTAATTGCGCACAATTCGTTTGAAAGGGTTAAGATATTTTCGGTTTCAGCTTGCATTTTTTATTCAGCAATAGTATATATCGGATATTTATTTTAATTTTTTTTTTTATAAGTAAACCACTTTCACGCTAAAGCCAGTGTAGAGTACAGTTACTGTCGATAGCATTAATTACGTAATTTTTAAATTTTTTAAGGCGATCGCTATAGTGTTTAGAAACTGTTTTTTCAACAATATAAATCTTACGACAATAAAAAAACAGTGTTGAAAACATTAAATTAATATTATTAATTTAATGTAGGCCCTGTATATGTTGGTTTGTGCATTTTACCAAGCAGAAGTAAAAATCTGTAGGCCTATTATAATTCTTATAAGAAGTAGACTTAAGTTACTAGAAACAGTTAAACATTGGCCTATATCTATAGTAGGCTTTGGGCTTCGTTGAAAAAATACCTGGAAATAAGCCCTAAATATTTATAAGATAATTAAGCCTATCCAAAAAATCACATAAAATTATTTTATTACACGTATCAGGAAAAATTAAAAGCCTACAAAAGTATACTGCTGTTATTAACTTGTCTTATTATAAATATGACTATTTTTATATTGTCTTTGAGATTAGATATAGGTATATGAACATTTAAATATGACTATTTAATGTTAGTTATTTATTGAAGATAATCGAGATAATCGATTGATTAATGTTGATAATTAATCACTAACATTACTTAATCATTTGATAATAATTCATCAAGTTTAATTAAAGTTGAACAATAAATAAATTAACTAATAACAATATGAGTAATATACAATTATAAATAAAATAACAATAATATCCGAATATATATTGTTAAAAAACTGCACAAATAATCAATATTACTAGAATTAAATTTTAAAATACTGTAATACAGCCAGCATTTATAATTTAACTACATAAATATTTAATATTATTAAATAGATTCACATATTTATTAAAGTATATACAAGACAGTAAATGCAATAACTAATATTAATTAGTCA
>JAQIXG010005775.1:0-11077 GCA_034700105.1 Oconnorella tubifera
AGGAATTACGGTTTAAAATTAATAATTAGTATTAGATTTAGAGTTAAGATGTAATTAGGGTTTAGGATGAGTGTGTACATTATTGTGATAGAATATATGTAGCTACTAACTATTCTATGCGATTTTGAATAACCAAGAATAAGCAAAACAAAAAAATTAAAAAATTATAATTTATACGAAATTATTAAAATTCGCGCAAAGAGCGATCATTGAAGTAACCAAAGAAAACAACGACTGCTCTTGAAGCTGGTCGCTCTGGTCGCTAGTTTTGGTCGACGACCAGAACAACCAGAACGAGTAACCAGAGTCTCGATAGTACGGCCTGGTAGCTCTGGTTGATATAACCAGTGTTTTGTGGTCGCCAATGTTATTTATTAATTATTATAGTTTATTAAAAAAATAATAGTTGAATTTAGTTATTTTAATTTTAACATTTTTTGCATTAGTTAAATATTTCTCATATTTTATGTCGTTTTATTGTATTTTTATTTTTTATTTTTATATTTATAGTTAATTTTGGGGGCCCCCAAAATTAACTATAAAACCCTAAAATTTAAAACACAAATTTAAAAAATATCTTATTTTACGAAACGAGTAAAATGTTTCCCAGTCGTTTATTATTATAACTATATTTACTGTATATATTATGTTTATTATGTTTAAATCCCTATGTCATAAATTCGCTCTCTCTGCCATTCGGTTTCGCACCTCACTCACCTCACTTAGTGTTAGAGATGGTTTAGGGTTATAATTTGGGTTTAGATTGTGACTAGAGCCATGATTATGGTTATTGAGACGGATCAGACGTAGTTTGCAGTTAATTTCACAGAATTTTAGCTGATTTTACTTTTATTTTTTCTTTATAATTTATCGCCATTTTTATGAGCGATAATAAGAGAAACACTGCTGATTTTTTTTGTCCAAAATCTTCGATATAGTGTGAATTTCGCGATGAGACTTTTTTTATTATATTCCTCATCCTTTCTTATATATGTCGTCTTATTTTTATTCTAAAAACTTCATGAGATGCGAAACCGAAGCAGACCCTATGACGATAATGCTTTTAATATAAAATTGAAACTGTATAAACACGATACCGCTGTATGTTTTTTAAATTCTTACTTTAACGTTTTCAATTCCTATATTAAATATTGCGTTTTATATTAAGGCTTATTTGAATTTTAAGTACTGAAATATGATTATTTCTTTTTTGACCGATTTTAGTTCAAATCTAGACAAAATCAGTACTAACCTATTTCAATCCCTAAAACTTAACCACTTAAAGGAAACTTTAAACATATCAAAATGTCAGAGAATATGTAGAATTTTTAAAAAACATATTTAAAAAGATACATAAAATATCAAAGAAGAGGTAAAATTGAATAATTCTTCTCTATATTTCATCTGTAGACGTTTCCGTAAAGTCATAATTTAACTCATTATGGATGGAGATGAAAATGATCTAAACCGCGAACAAAACTCCCTCCCTTCTGATACACTCCCTGCGGATAATCCCCCCCAAGTCACCGACATGACCACAAATAGGATTAAATCTCCTCCCCCTCCCACCTCCCCTTCTTCAGTTGATGTTGGTGTTTGCAGACCAATTGTTGCTCAGAATATCACGGGGGAATATTCGAACGATATGCAACAACAGGATTTGTTAAAATCTTGTGAAGAGAATGCAGCTTTAGTTGATCAACAAAGGCAGTTTAATTATGCAAGTATTTTCTTTATTACTAGTAGTAGTAGTAGTAAATTTTAATTTCCAGCAAATCCACACAATATAATATAATGTAATGTTCAATATACTAACTTAGTCAAGGCCCGTTAGAGAAGTGGTTAGAGCGCTGGATTTGAAGTCGATAGGTCCAGGTTCGAATCCAGGTTAACTCACTATTTACTCTAACTAGCTGCACCCTTCAGTAAGACGCTTAAATTGATGGCTATGTCTTCGACATCGTTATTACAGTAATTCAGACGTTAAACGTAACCTTAACCTTATTGCTAGGACATTGCTAGGAAGCTGCCAGGGAGACTTAATATCTAGCTGGCCGCCTAACAATTGTCAATTTCAATATATGAATTTCAAAATGTACAAAATAAACGAAAATAAATGAAGTTCATTGACTTAAACAGTACAGCGAATGAATACTTCAAAATTTCATTTGAAATTGCATACTATATTCTAAGCGTTTATTATGATGATTGTGTTGGCTAAATGATGATTATATAGTGTTAGAATTATGATCAAAGGCGATATTTTAATAGAAAATTGTAATAAAATTTGGTTCCCTGATATTCCTTCGCATAACTCTCCACCTTTGCTTAGTTATTCCAAGCCCCAGTCTCAAACTAGATAACGTGGTATAGTATTATATATTTTAATATCCTGAATTAGATTATATGGTATTGTATTATATGTTTTATATATTTGTGCATTTATTTACTTATGCATCTGCGCACAAATTTATGCTGATATTATTCTGCCATAAATATATATCTGGCTACGATGTGCTCATAGAGGGAGTAAAACCTGCGTCTATATATTACGTTGTTAGTTGTTGCCATTTGATGGGTTGTTGTTGTTTTTATTATCAGTTGTGATTGTCATTGAGTTATGATGGCTCAGACGTAGCTGTCAATGTTGTTGTCTTACTAAAGAGTGTAGCAAGTTAGAGAAATAGTGAACTCTCTGGTATTCGAACCTGAAGTTGTAGCATCCGAGTCCAGCGCTTTAACCACTTCTCTAACAAGCCTTGACTTGGTTTGCCAAAAAAATTTAAATGCAATTTAAAATAAAAATTAATGATCACGTAGCACAAATATTTTTCTTTTAATAAATATAAATCATAGTAACAATTGGCCCCTAATGTCAATAATGTTATTTAACTATTGATATCATAGATCTTAAATAAGTTAATCAAGCACAATAATTTACATCTATATCAATACAAATTTTTTTGTTTAAATTTTTTTGTTACTAAAGTACTCTCGGATTCACACCAGAAAATATGTTTTAATTTGGATTTTAAATAGATAATGTTATCAACTATATAATGTTTTTGAATAGACTTTTAAGTTCTGTATGACTTGATCTTAAAAAATTCAGCTTAACGTAAACCTATATTCAATTTTTACGCGTAGGATAACGTCGCTAAAACACGTTTCACACTGGTGACTCGGACACGCGATCCACCCCTGTGAGGAACCTGCGACTCTAAAAGTCCCGCGACCCTACGAGGGTCACGCTCCGGAGCGAAACTCCGGGGTGAGCTCCGGGGTGAACTCCGGGGCGATCTCCACGACTCGACGCGCGATTCTAAAAGTCGCGCGACTCTACCGGGGGTGAACCGCGGAGCTCGCCTCGGGGTCCGCCCCGGGGCGAGCACCAGTGTGAACAGCTCTTGCTTAAAGGTATTGTTTATTTCTCTGCGTTGTTCGAAAAACCGTGGGGATATCCCTGGAGCTAAAATAAAAACGAACGTGTTCCTTTTTATTTTCGAGCTCCGGGGATATCCCCGTGGTTTTTCGAACCACGCAGAGAAACAAACAATACGTTTAAGCAAGAGCTGTTCACACTGGTGACTTGAACCGCGGGGCGAGCTCCCCGACTCTGTTGTAAGATGTACACTGATTGGTTTGATGGATTTGTCATTCAATACGATACATTACTTTTATAATAACAAAGAAACGTGTAATAATGTGTGGGCCTTGATATTTTTGTTATTATTCTGTATTCTAATATTGAATATAGGCTGTCTTAATTATTGTATTATACAAAATATTATTTTATAGTTAAACTGTTAAATACTAATATCTATCATTCTTTTATTTTAATTTTTTTAATTACTCATGGGCCAACTATCTATATTTACTACTGTATATAATCGATTTAATTTCTATTTAATTTTTCTTCTGATTTTAATTTTTTACGACACATAAGGATAGATTATATATTAACGTAACTGTTCTATTTCTACATTATATAATACTATAGTAGGCCTATGCTCTATTTTATGATATTGTAATTTTTTGATGTATGTAAGCTTATTGTAGGCCCTATGTCAGAAATGCATCATTCTCCATACATTAAAATTAGAATTATTAAATTCAAAATTATGCAAACATTTCAAACATTGATATATTAATTTCATTTTTATGCAAATTTTAAATTGTATCAGCAGTTTTGTATAACATTTTTTTTCCAAAAAGATCATAACATGTTGGCTTAAAACTGTAAACCACGCACCATTTTAAAAATTACATCCAATAAGATATTGTCTCTTAAAATAGACATGCAGTCGAGGTAGTCACGTGTTCCTCCCCGGGGCGAGCCCCGGGGAGGAACCCGGGGAGAGTCGCGGGACTTTTCGAGTCGCGGAGCACATAATAATATGTTCGAGTCACCAGTGTGAACAGCTCTTGCTAAACGTATTGTTTGTTTCTCTGCGTCGTTCGAGAAACGCAGAGAAACCAACAATATGTTTAAGCAAGAGTACAACGCAGAGAAACCGGGTACATCCCCGCGGCTCGCCCCGTGTACATCCCCGGGGTGAGCTCCAGGGTGCGCCCCGGAGCTCGCGTCCGAGTCACCAGTTGGAGCTAGGGGGGGGACATATCTCACCAGTTTTTGTGATATCCCCCAACTGGGGGGGGGGGGGACGAACCGACAGAGGAGGAGAGACACGTAATATTTGTTGTACAGTTGAATTAAATTTCATGTTGAAAGTCAGCCCAAAAAAATTAATTTAAACAAAATTAATAATAAAACAAAAGTAATAAAAAAAGTCATCGCTTTCGAAATTAACACGAGTGAGATATTAAATGTAGTACTGACAAAAAAGAAAAAATATTGATCAGTATTGAACTTTTGAGATTAGTCAATGTTCAATATTAAGTTTGTCAATTTCAGTTTGACCCCCCGGAAGGGGGGGGAGTCAAACTCATTTTTGACCCCCCAGTTTTAAATTTGTGGCGCCGCGCCCGCATGTCCATGACAAAAATGTCCAGATCCAAAATGTCCGTGTCTAATTGTCCATGTTCAAAATGGTCATGTCCAGAATATCGCGTCGCTCGCCCAAATTGGTTTTGTGGATTTTGACCTGTATTCTAAAAGGAGGGTTTTGACCTGCATATTAGGTACAGAGCTACAACATAGAATATAATAGTATTTGTACTAGCAACTACAATAAAATGATAGCAGATAGAATAAATAGTACAATAGTCACAATTATCGTATAAATAGTACTATATCACAATTATTGAATAATAAACGTTATCTTTTCTATGGACCTTTTTCGATTTTAATCACGTGTTACTGCGTGCTGACTTATTTACTCATGGAAAGTTCGGTGATAATATATATAGTGATGTATACCATATATAATTCCATATACACATACACTTGACACTTTTGACTACATTGCATCGTTATAATTACACATACACTTTTGACACTTTTGACTACATTGCATCGTTATAATTATTACTTACATTTTTTAATATGCAGTTAATCAATTAATCGAACTGTTAATTCAGGTCTATCAATTCAGCTAATTTATACTATCTTCGTGCGTCTCAAGAATTAATTAAAGCATAATCTATTTTACATCATTTTAGATCTACTGGTGTTATTTGAAAAATCTCTAGCTTCAATATTAGCATACATTTAAAAATGTGAAATAACTTTGACCTTATAATATGTGTTCCTGTCTTTAACATTATAACCTGAATCAATGGCCTTGTGACTGAAATCTTGTTATATAATATCACAACTTAATTATAATACTGGCATTTTATCTGCTATTATAATTCTAGTGTTTTATTATGCATTATAATAGGCCTACTAATATTTTATCATCAAAGAAATCATAATACTATGTACAAAATAAAATTAGCTTGCATGTGGGGCTTCCTCTCCGTCTCAACTAATTTTGTTGTAAGAAATGTCGCAAACATATAAAAATGAGCTGTTTCATTTATAATATAGGCCTACTCATATGCGTTTTAATAGTATAAAAAGCGAATCAAGTTTATAGAAAGCGAATCATAAAACAAAAAAAACCAAATTATGTTAAAGCCAGGATGTAATTGTGATGTAGTTTAATTTAAATGGATAGTCCCATTTAGAATGACTATCAGCGCGCTGTCATATATTAGGAGCTTATGCGCCTTTTAGTTTTGCCTGCAATCATTGCAGGCCTCTTAGGCCTGCAATGATTCAATGAATCAGTGAAAGTGAAGTCAATGCATAATTAAGTTGTTGGCCCATATTATTGATCTAAGATTGCTATAAAACTCGAAGGCTTACTAAATTTACTTCAAACGGTCTGAATTACATCACAGTTAAATTTGTAATAAGAAGCAATTCTGTAAGTATTCAATTACTTTTTATTTATTGTTCTTTGCACATCGTTATTAACTAAATGTTGAAGAGTAGGCCTAGAAGCATATCTTCAAAATTCAGTAAAAAATGTTTTTTGGAAGTAATTTTTGATTCCTGTACACATTTCTGATAATATATTATCATAGATATATGTTCTAAAGTAAATATAAACAATTGCCATGTCATGGCAATTGTTTATATTTAATAAATATTGAGATATTTTATATTTTCCGAGAAATAAAATATTTTGATGTGATTGAGGTGTTTCGCAACAGTTTATGAATAATACACTTATGAGTAATAACCTTAGTCGATATGTTTTATGGTTACTAACCCCGACAGGGGCGGGAACAAAAATGTAAAATTTTACTTGACAAACGTTTTTTGCTTTGACAGAATTTTTTGTGATGCATTATTACCATATAAGCCTAAGCAAAACAAATCATGCATAAACGTGTTTAGCTTTCTTTGCCATTTTCTGTCAAATTTTTGTCCTAAATATTTGCCTTTATTTTGTCAGACCCACAAACAATGTTTCCTTTTCCTTTTCAGCAACTGCGAATATAAACTTTTCTAGTAATAACCTTAATTTTTTTCTCTACCTTATTTTTATTTATTTTTTGTAATTATTTCAATTCACACTTTTCGTCCATATTATTCACAATACATGTATTTATAACCTACTTATAACCTTTATAGCCTTGGTCAAAATGTATCATACGAAAAATGCACTGAAGTGATTATAAAGAAGGTACAGCGCGCAGCAGCTTGTTTTTCATTGTAAATTCTTGAGGTACTACGCCAGTTCAAATGTCATTACATTTGAACGGGCGTAGCCAGGAATTGACTAAGGGAGGGGGATTCTTCCAAAAATGTAGTGATGACCTTTTATAGGTTATCACTCAGTTTTATTCTCCAATTACATGTGTTTGGACTCTATATATATGTATCCAACGCTAAAAAATACACTACATCGTCACGAGGGGAGTTTCACCACTAAATTCACATTTTCAATATGACAAAAATTCAATCAAATCAAGGTTCAGTAATGGTAACTACCAAAAACCAAACTTTCAACACACTAAAACACACAATCATAAAAGGCGAACTGGTATGAGCAACTAAAGTTCGACCTACAACAAGTTCAGTTGGCGTACTTATAGGGTCGTTAAGAGAAAATCAGGCCGGGGGTCAAATAGGTATCGGTGGTCCCTGGTGTAACCCACATAGGTGAGAAGTCAAGTATATATATATGAAAATATGAAGTATCTCCTTTTGGTAGTTTATTTTAAAAGTTTTATTTCGTTGCAGTTGTTTATATTATTAAAACTTTATTTTTTAATAAATTTTTCAGATAATTAAAATTTATCAGGGAATTCAGTATTTTAAAATTCGCTAAAATGTATGTAAAAGTTTTGTTTGCAGTGCGTCAACGTTTAAATTGCTCAACTTACATAGAAAATTTACAATAATTACTTAGTTCTGTTGTTTTTCAGTAACCTACTGAAAAACAGTAGGCTTGTATATAAAAGCTCGTAGAATTATCACTAAATTAACACCTTTAACTCTAAAAAAATATTTTGCCTCAAATGGGGGAGATTAACTACCACAACCCAGTTTAATTCCATATCGTGCAACAATCGCGCGATATGTAATTAGCCTAACATAAAACTCAGAAAGTATCGTATATATGAATAACTTAGATGAAAATTTACAATAATTCATCGCGCTGCATTTAACATATAAAGGCGTAAAGTATTTACAGAACGATTTAGTCAAAGCAATGCTTATGGTGATTTTAGACTAAATTTAGAGCCTAAAATTTTAAACAATATTGCAGTTAAATTTTGGAGTTCAGTAAGTATTCTTGTGTTTATTTTTTAAGTTAGATTTTTAAAGTCAATCATAAAGTTTAAACACTATAAAAAATAACTAAGCGTTTTAGGGTCTCCTTAATAATAAAAAATGGATAATTAATAATGGATAATTTTATTATCCATTATTAATAATGGATAATAAAAAAGTTGCTCAATTTTTTTAACCGTACGGCGTAGAGTGTCATTACTCGTAGATCCTTGAGCTGCGGAACACTTTGAGAGGAGTGGGTCCTTGAGGGGCCAAAGCCCAGAGCCAATTTTATAATAGATTATTTTTAGCAAAAAAGGTGACAGAAACAACTTTCTCTCCTTGTTAACGTTGTAGCGTTATCGGAGGTGAAACTTCGCGACTGAAGCGGGCGCTCGCTCGGCAAAGCTCGATCGCCCAAACGCGCTTTGACTCATTCACCGTTTCTACACGATTGTAGTTTTCTACTCGATTACTACTCGATTTCTACTCTTTCTACGATTTCTACTCCGATTTCTACTCGATTACTATTACTCGTCGATGCCGGTTCGCCTTAAACCCGGCGGCGCGTCAAGATCAAAACGAAAATATTAGTATCACACGGCTCATGTGTCGATGAAGAGAGCAGCCAGCTGCGTGAATTAATGTGAATTGCTTGTCTCAGGGTCGGTTCAACGCCAATCGTGAAGCCGTTTTTCGCTAGCGCCTTGAACGTCGCGGCCTGCAGGCCGCCAACTGAATAGCACTGTCTTATAGTAATTTAGTCATTAAATTAATAATAACGCTCGCTGCAGCATTTCACATATGTTAAGTGCTCATCAATATCCTAGCTTTCTAAAGTGGGAGATTTTCCTCAAAAAAATTACATGATGATTTTTAACAACATACTATTCGTTTTCACTTTTCTTAATAACACTGTATCAGACTGAAAAAATAATAATTTACAGTATTGAGGGGGAGGAGTGGGATTATCAGTCCAAAAAAAACAAATCCATACTTTTTGCACTTTTCAGCACTACGTAAAACACTTGAAATTAATGGAGGGGCGGGGTTAATCCCTGTATGTCTCAACCCATGACTACGTAACGCACTTTTAGTTATCCAGTCACTAGTAGGTACATTTGAACATATACCTTGAGTTATTATTCAAAAAAGCATAATAATATAAATGAGCCAGTGACACAATTATCAGTGATTTAGATTGAGATCGAAAACAATTACAGATGCTATTTGAGTCTAAAAATGTTGAGTACCTTTCAAGATTTTTTATATAAATGTTTAAACAAATTGTGTTTGTTGAATATCTTGCAGATTCAGTAACAACATGAGTGATCGTCCGGGTAGTAGGCCTAAGTCTGTGACGCCATCAAGCTACGTTGATCTCTCGATCCAAGGGATCCCCAATCACCTCCTTGCGGTCCATCAGGGGGAAGCTTCGACCGGGGTCTCTGCAGGAGTTCACGAGGAAGGTGACTTGGGAGAGAGCCAGGGAGCGAGCTTCGGAGTTTACGATACTGTGAGGTTAAGAAAGGCTCTGAGGGAGAGGGAAGGAGGCAGAATGATAGAGAGAGAGATTCTGAGAGTCGGACCGATGGCTGAAGGAATACAAGGAGCAAGGAATCCTTCTAGTTTTTCTAGAATAAGATTTTACGACCTGGAGATGCGTCCAGGGATGGAGTGGAGTATTGAAGTGTCAGATCCGCTAGTGGCCGTGATTGAGTGGGAAAAATGCATAACTTTGGCCTTAACTGACGATGGCAAACGAAAAATGAAAGAAGAGAAGGTGTTGAGATTAGTGTACAGAAAAGAAGAAGAATGACTGAGAGAGAGAGAGAGAGAGTATAATTCAGTGTTTATATTTAAGTTAAACATTGACGCTTGTCAATGTTTATTACTCTGTACTATTTGTATTATCTGTATTACGCTGTATTATTTGTATATTACTCCAAGACACAGGAGTGTCGATTATGGTGGGGCAGGGGGGGGGGGGAACTGCCTCTCCCCAATAAATTGAGTTAGAAAATATTTCAGAGTAACTTTGCTTTCGAAATTTTAAAGGAAAAGTTGAGAAATTTCGACAGACCGACGTAAACAAATCATAGACAGACGTAAAAAAGTTCAAACGGGAAATATTGAGGGAAAAAATAAAAAAACAATTACGGACAGATCTATAAAAAATCTAAATATTAAACGACGTGAAAGGTTATTGTAATTGAAGCAAAATTTAGCCCCCCCCCCCCCCCCTATTCAGAGGTCCAATGCAGCGCCACTGCCATGAGGTGTAAAAACTGTTGCGATCCTCCATTATCAGGAGCGCTGCAACGATTTTCTGTATGAAGGGGCCAAAAATCTAAATGTTATCTGACGGCAATTTATCATTTTTTACTATTTATTCAGTCTAATGTCTAACAACACCTATGCTTAATTTATTTTCTAAAAATAGAGGGGGGGAGGAGGGTCAAAATGACCTTGTTGATCCAATTTTACTTCTTCCGCTCTCCGTTCCGCAATCTTGCTCAGTAGGCCTACTGCATCTTGTATATCTTGTACTTTCGCTGTCAAACAATCTGAGTGACATTCACAGATGTACCCTGTTTATTATAGCATATTCGTATTTTATATATCAATTTTATATCATTTGCTAAATTCAAAATCTATTTATTATTTCATTCTATGGACTGAAATTTGTGTTGCGAAATGTTGGTGATCTTCATTTAATTATTATATTCTATTATTTTATTTCATCCTCACAGAGCGCAATCGATAGAAATCAATGAAATTAAAGTAAAAACAGTCAATTAATTATAAATATATTTCAATAAAAATTCATATTCAATATAATAA
>JAQIXG010005776.1:0-11076 GCA_034700105.1 Oconnorella tubifera
AAACTGAGTGTCTTAAGTTCAGAAGACGATAATCCGGTAGCACAAATACCGTAAGTTAAACAAGGTAGACCATACGAATTAATTAGTTATTTGAGGTCGTTTAGGAATTGTAAGCCTTACTGAGTATAAGATGCATAGACATGAACTTTATTTAATATAAAAATATATACAGTGCAGAAATATAAGAATGATACAGTTTACAGAATAATCCAGAATAGTGATAACAGTTATACTGATTCAAATGAGAATAGAAAAAAATATAAGAATCAAACATGTGTAAGTAAAAATTATTTAAATGTATTGTTCGTCTCTGACAACATTTTGTTCCACATAAACTTAAAAGTGTAGCAAAATGTCATTACAACACATCTGCATTTTTTGCATAACTTAACATCAGAACAAAATAGCTACTTAGTGGCTAATACGTATGGCGATTATATATGGCTACTTATCATATATAATTCAATTAACAATATTCAATCACGACAAACACAGATGATGTCATTAACTAAGTGATGAGTGAACTGTCTACTAAATGCTCTTAATAACAGCAAAATGAGTCAAATAACTCAAATGACTGTATGAAGTATAACAATTGAAACAAATTATTTATTACATTACGAGAAATTTTACAGTAATAAAATTACAAAATTTAACACAAATAAAATGAAGCAATATTACCCAGTGAAAGTTCACTTTTTGAGTAATATGAAAAATAATAAATGACTGTCTATATAAAGTCAAAGCTGTAAAGAAGGAAATATTACCAGGTCCATTATCTGGCCATTTTCCAAAGCCCCCCACAATCATATCTTGCGTGTCCATTAGGTAACTACGATTCTCTACAGGATCTGTCAACTTGTATATGTTCAGAAGCTGTGTACAAGAAACAAGAAAACTTACAATTAATATCTTAAAATCAAGAATACAAAAATTATATATTAAATTATATCATTTTTATATGCAACAATAAACATGACACTGTTATTTAATTTACAATTCATCAATTCTGTTAGTAAATATATATTGAGTAGGCAATACATACAATGCAGTCAGTATGCCACTTATCGTAACACTTATTTGAAGCTATTTTGTCTCCCCACTATCGATATTAATTGATCAAGAAATATTTATTGATCTATGAATGTCAATAAGTACCAAAAGATTGATCAAGCTTCCAATTGCAAAACTGGACTTTTGGTAATGTTGATACACACAAGCTACTTGCCATCACTCACTATACTAACCTCAAGAGTTGCACCGATCCAGAAAGAGTAGCAAGTATCAACCGGTTTGTTTGGTCTGCCATTAAATCCTGTCTGCTGGCGAAAGAGACACCAGCGTTTGAGTCTTGAGAGACGACAAGGAGAAAGACTATCATAGAGACGACCCATAAGCACCAGGGAAGCAATGGCACAGAATGTTGAACCACCTTAGCAAGTGTCAGTCAATACGTTAGTAAGAATATCAATGTATTGCATCTTATCAAATCATATGTACATTTAAATTAAAGCATAAAATAGAATTAATTCAATACATTTATAAACTATCAGCAATTCATGATCAATGCTTCTAACATCTCTTGTCATTATATATATAGATTTTGAATTTATCATTATATATCTTACCATGAGCTTCTAAACCCGGACCCTGAGCAAAACCACCTTCATAGGTCTGCAGTAAAGAAAATATACAAGATCACCTATTTATTGCAAAAGTATTTCTTCTCAACGCAATTGTAAACATTTTACAGAAAAGATGCTTAAAAAATAAATACATTTTTCTGTTTTAAATTAAAAAATATTAATTAATTAAAGACATTTATTATTACTTATCTTACAATGCATTATTAATGCTTCAATAATGCATTGTTTTAGTATCATCATCTAAAACAAATTTACATGATAATACTAGTATCTATATATTATAAAAATTACTTTAAATTTTATACCGCAACTAAAAAATTCTTGTAATAAATTATATCTGCCAGCTTGCATAGATCTGCAAAGCTGGAAATGAATAAGATATCTGCATTTTATATCTGTAACTTAAGTTAGCTAACTATTACGCCTCATAACATTTATCAGCGTAAAAGTCAGCAATGAATGTGACTTGCTGATTAAATGCAATCATCTTATTGTTCTACTTTTTCTTGCACCCACCTGACTCCTGAGAATGTAGTCTACAGCCAGATCTTGGTCCATACCAGTCCAATCATCTAATGTGTAACTTATACAAGACGCGCAATATACAAATCTCATGTCATTCTCTGATCCATCAGGGGTTGGTGAGTAACTATTGATATATTTAATCATAAAATATACGAAAAGTTGATTTTATTTATTTAATGTCAAAACAATAGCAAATATAAATCAGTTGAACGAAAAAGGAATAGATTCAAAACGCTAACTATAGAAAACAAAATAAATATAAAATAAATAAGTTGAAGAAGTTAATACAATGATCTAAGACCAATTCATGCGCTAACAAACAGTCATATGATTCGAGTGCTAACAAATGACTTCAGTTCCAGTGGACCCGATGTATACCACGGATGAAAAAAGAAAATTCAACGACTTGTTAACAAAAAAATACAGATAAATGATAAAATTCAAAGAAATGAAATTACTATTTTTATTTTCATCTATGTAAGCAAAATTAAATTATCTACATCAGCGGTTCCCAACCTTTCTGATGCTGTGACCCCTTGATAACACTTGCCAAGTTGTGGCGACCCCGATGATAACATTGCAAAATTGTGGAGACCCCAACACAACTATTTATTATATTTTTTGTTCAATATTTTTAAAAGTGAATTTTCAAATTAATAAAATGTTTAACATTTTAAGTGTGTATTGTCCATTGTACATTGCACATTTTTTATTTAAAAAATTCATTCTCAGAAAGTCTCAGGCGATCCCTGCAAATTGTCAGGTGACCCCAGTTGGGGTCGCGACCCACGGGTTAGGAACCACTGATCTACATTGTCAACTTGACATGTATGAACCATGTTATGAGAACATTCAACTATTAATACTGATTAATAAAAATTTGGAATGACAGAACAACGCAGGTATAAAGCTTGTGACAATTCTTATTCACAAAAATAATAAAAAGCAATACGAATTTTTTTAACAACATTTAGTAGATATGGTTAGAATCAAAAGATGACAACCTCCCATCCAACAGCTGCAGTTTTCTAAGACCACACAGTACAGCCCTTTTATTGACAGCTGACAAATCATCATCAAGTATAAGCAATGACAGCAATGCGGTATATGTCATAGCTATATGACCACTGTCATATATACTGCTTGATGCGCTATCACCGGCACACTGTCATAAAAGTAAATAATGTGGCATTTGTTTATTGCGTACTGTAACGTCATCAGAGATGATTTGGTATCAAGAAAAAACAAGGGCTAATGAGACATAATGATTTAATTAAAGAACATCATTTTTAATTCACCGATAAAACAAATATGTCCATATTGTGAACTGGATTTACAGACTTAACTGCTCTTCTTTCAAGATGATGGGACAAAGTATAATAATGAGATTCTTGCATTGTTACAACAATGCCCGTCATTCTAGCTGATTTTTAATGGCAAAAAGGAATAAAAAACAAAAACAGATAAAAGAAAGAGTCAATGTCTACCTCATCAGAATAATGAGAGAAAGACAGAGAAGTTGAACCTCTAAAGCCACATTGATCAATATTTGACTCTAAAAAAATGCAAATGTATCAACTAGTGTATAAATTATAATTATAAGTATTTATAATTATGTTTAGCGCTATAGTAGTAAAGTAAAATTATCAGCAAGTAAAGAATTGGACTAAGATGATCAATTGTGAATCAATTATATATTGATTTGGATGAGAGTTTCGGAGAAACCCAGATATTAACCTTCAGTTTGCCTCCAATAAAAACAACAGTTTGGAAAGGCTAAGCTTTGGCAACACTGTATGCAAGAAAACTGATATTGCTATAGCGAGTAATTGACAATTTAATCAAATAAAAAAAGCTCTAATCTAATTATTATACTAGATAATTGAACAGAATACAGTTTCTAGATATAATTTGCTACCCTACCATCAGCATTAGGACAGACTTGCAGAGAGTAAATCCAATCAATTATTTTAATTCTCTCTTTTTGCAGCACATCCAGAGAATTGATCATGTCAAGTCCAGAAATAGCGAAAAACGCAATTGTCATCCTGATAAACGCATCAAATAGTCCTTTAAATTATATTTTTAGTATATTTAAATAGTAAATATAATAAAGGATAAATGCTAGTCCCATGCTATAAATAATAGCTTATAAACTGCTTGCGATCATTTAAGCATGGTCTTATTTGACTTCACGGAGACTTCTGTCATATTAAAGGATAATATGCATTTTATAGTGGAGAATTGACACACTTTTTTCAAGAGCCACTATTATTTGTAAAAGTTTTAGTGGAACTTTAAAAAAATCATCTTTTTGAAACCCTCACAAATTTTTCTGACATTCACATCACTTTAACCCAGAATAAAACAATGATTTCTTTACTACTGCTTTCTAATTAAAGGTGATGAGCAGGAACTGCTTGTGGCTCCCATGCACTTTTCTCAACTATCGCTCATTAGAAATAGCGGAAAAAAGCGATATTTAAATATCAGATGAAAATTCTGTGACAACTTCAAACTCGTCTGATCCGTCTCAATAACCCTTCCCATAACTCTAGTTACTATCTAAACCCAAATACAAACCCAAAACCATAATTTGGTCGAAGTGGGCCAGGTGGGAGATGGTTTAGAGATTTTTATTCTTGAAACTACATACGGTGCGAAACCGAAATACACCTACCCGTACTTGTAAACAAATTATTTATCGTATTTATCATCTAATGTTTAATTGGACGTAACGGACCGGAAGTACTTACAAGGAAACTATTCCCCCGTACTCACCGACTGCTGTCCAATGAAGTGTAGCGGGCCGGAAGTACTTGTAAGCATCGCTGAAAGAATCTGACGTGTTTTTTATATTCCACTTTTAAATCCTTGTGCGCTGCCATTGCACAATATACCAGTTCTTTTTAAACTTTAAAATAGACTGTTATTCTTAATTTATATTTCTCATTTAGAGTATAATTGGGACCTTAAGAATAAATATTTACTACCAAAAATGTCGATAAACACAAATTTTTCACGCGTTAGCCAATGTTATTATTATAGCTCGCAGAGATCGGTGTCATAGCTACATTATTATAAAGATTTGTAATAGTTCAAAACATTTAGAAAAATTGAATCCTTAAATTTACAACCTTGCAGCGATTTTTGGAACAAATGGATATTTCAACATTTTCTGTCAGAGAAAATCAACGGAAGAATCGCACGAACTGCGATTTGAAAGAGAAATCAAATCAATCAAAAGTTAAATTAACTCTTGATTGATTTGAAATTTGATTGATTTGAGATCGATTGATTTTGATTTGAGATCGATTGTTAATCAACGCGGACGTTTAACTGAGTTAATAGTCTGCGTTGATTTCAAATTGTTGCGTAGTTTGCATTTACAGTAATTGGATCATCCTATATCAACTTGAAAATCAATTTTATTTGTGACGACTGCAATATCATGATAAAATAATCAATAATAACTGTTTTCATAAAAACAATGCACGCTGATCCATTTATTATTTATTGTAATAAATAATAAATTACATCTTGTATAAACGAAGAAAAAAATCCTCATCTATTTGTGTTCTTCATTAGAAAAGAAGAATTGAAAATCTCAGCATCTTCAATGATCGATGACGTTATAATTTCATTTATTTCAACTTTGAGAATTGACTTAATTTTCAATTATACAGAGAGATTAAATACGAAAGTAATTGTGGAATAGAATAAATAATTAGTAAACTTCAATTATTAAGAATTTTAGATAGTCTGCGAGAAATTTGTTCTTTATAACAACGCTTATTTATCATTTAAATATTTAATTACAATAAATATTAGATAACCTATCACTGAATCATCAGGTTAGAATTTGACTACACTATAGGCTTAATTGTGTGTAGGAAATCTATGGAGCCTGGGACATCCACTACAGTAACTGATGAAAGCGAACCTAATTTAAATAAATATTTCTCTCAGGCAGAGTTGACTGTGATGCCGCTCTTAGAAAAGAATATGTTCCACAACAAGATATGCAATCTTGATCTCAAAACTTTAGGTTAGTAGGTTCATTTGTATTTTAAATACTGTGTTGATTAAGCATACTTAATAGGCATTATGATGTGCAATAAATCAGTGCATATAACTGTATACTACATTTAACTGTATGCTATATAATACTATTATAAAGAATGAGTTTTTTAGTGATTTTCATAAATAGTGCGAGATCTCTTATAATAGAAGAGCCTTGCTTTATTTGCATAGCAATTTCAAATTTGTAAGGCCGAACAAGTACATGATTATATATCATATATTTCTGAGTTATAATAATGGTAAAAATAATTGCAATTATAGCAATTGATTGGTTTTCTACACTGTAACCCATGTCTGATTTTGTTGTTTATACGCATTGTCATTATTTATTCAGTTTTGTTTGGGCTTATTGTTTGCTGAAAATGTGAATGCTACCATGTTTTATAAAATAAATCTATAAATAATGAGAATAATATTTATAATAATAGAGAACATATTTTTGTTTAATTTTTGACATACCACTGCCATTTAGAAAGAACTAAAATGATGTTTTAAAACAGAAATTTGAAGATGTACATAATGTGGGATATGAGTTTGAAACATTGAGCAATTAAAATTACTGACATTGATTAGGTTTTGATGGTCCACCTCCTAATTTCATGTTGCTCCGACCAGTTTCCATTATGCTTCATAACATCACTGATTCGAGACATAAAGCTGTGGCCACCACATCCTTTGATGACAATAAAAATGATTGGAGGCCTGACAAAGGTCTTGAATTGAGTGATAAACACTCTGATGCTGGGCCTGCATCACTACTGGTAAATATAAAAGATTTGATATCAATTTATTTTTCAAAATGTTCTACAGTGGGATCAAAAATATGATTTCTAATCTTATGAATTTTAATAAATTTGTCATAGATATATTGTGATCTATGTATTTGGTTTATGAGGAATTTGTCTTAACTTATTAATTGAACTTATTAGAAAATTTCGATTGTATTTTAGTTTATATCTGATATTTGTTATTGAAAACAATATTGTATTATTGTAATAGTAGTATTGCGACATTATCATTGTTGCTGTTGTTGACCGCAGCCTAAGTGCTTAGTTTTTACTAACAATAGACTTATCATCTTATAAAAATCTTATATATTGCATGTCTCTAATAAAATATTGGACAGTAGATTCTAATTTAAATGCTGCTTTACTGCCAAGTTTATCGCATGGGTATATTTTACTAAAATCTCTGTGTACCATTTGTCTATCACACAGTTAGATATAAATTACTTAAATTATGGTAAATAAATGTTACAAAAATACATCAACGACTATGACACATTTGTAATTACTTTGCCAATGTCTTGTTAGAAATGATTATAATGCTTTACAATTTTTTTTTTAAATTGTACATTTTGTGTGAAGAATGATGATTGCTATATAAATGTTTCTTTTACTTATTCAATCATAATAGAAGAAATCTTCAATGGATAATAAGAATGCAATGTCTCAAGATGATACTGTGAAGACAAAGAGTTTTGATGATGATGAAGTTGATGAATGGTCTGATGATATAAATGTTTCTTTTGAAGGTTATTTGTTTACATTTTTTCTTTTTATAAATTTTAATCTTATTATTGATTCCATTATGTGTATTCTTAAGAGCCCTCACTGCTTTGAAAATGATATTCATTTAAAATTATTCATTCATTGAAAATTAATGGATGATATTAAAGTGACAGATGATAGTGATGGGATAGAATTGAAGAATTTGAGGGAAGAAAGGGCTGGAATGAAAATCTCTATAATTGTGTTCTTTACAAGTCTGATCAGTATCAGTTTTCGTTTTATGAAATTAAATTAGTATGAGATTATAAAAAGAAAAGAGATAATTAAAAAGGAGAATGAAAAGATACAAGTATGCATCTGTTGAGGATACTGTTATGGAGTTGTTGATCTGACGTATCATATCTTTATTATGGGCTAGAGATGTTGTATTATGTATGAGAGGTAATTGTTCTATGTGCGAGAGGTTTTGTATAATCTTGGGGATATGCTTGTACACTCAAATATGGATTGTACCAATTGTCACTCAAATATGGATTGTACCAATTGTTGCCTATAGAGTTGAGGTAGACTATTCCTTAAGGTAAAATGATTAGGTTGCTTGAAGTTAGGATACTGTTATTGTTACCTGGATTGATTCAAGAATTGATATACGATTGTTGTTATAGCTTAATCTCAGATGTTGTATAATTATTGTTATTATCTTTTATGATTCAACGCAACACGATTTCACAGGGGGATAATGTAATTCGATATTTCATACAATGATACTCCAATATAATGATCGATCAACACACACCAATAAGTAATTCCCAATTTATGATAGAATATTCCAAATAAAATATAACGGAACAAGATGAATAATCTACACAATTTAGTATCTGCAATACCAATAATCATAATAATAAACATAATAATCTTATCTAACTTTCTATTAATTTGAACATTATAACGTGTTGACTCTATTGTAAAAAGGCTGCAGTATTGCATTATATAGTGTTCAGAACTCACTTCCCCGGACCCCGGACACTACCCCGGACACTTTCCCGGACACTTCCCCGGACACTTCCCCGGACACTTCCCCGGACACATCCCCGGACACTGAACACTATATATAGCAGCACCTGGCAGTATTCTGCCTGTGTTTGCGTGGACGACATAAATGTAAGTTACAATTTATATAACATATTATTGGGTATAATTGGTTTTGGTTAGCATCTCAGGATAACCTATTAGGGTTATCCTAACACATCAATATCTTTCAAACTGTGAAAAGAACTCGAATGAGATTTAATTGGTAGATTTGCAAAAAGAAGCAACTCGAGCTTCTTTTCAAGACTTACTCAACGATAGCTACTTTAAGTCTATGTGATACATGCACATACTATCATAGTCAATAGTCATGCAAAACTATTGTGTATAATATATGTGTATAATTACAATGGCATTGTTGTCTAAATTAGTTCTTTATTTGATAATTTATGGCTCAAATTGTTTATATTGTTAAAACTTCGTTATGTCATTATGATTAGATAATTAAGAATATATTTCTAACATTTGAGAGATTTAATGCTTTTATCAGACAATTGCTAGCGAATGCAGTATTTCTTGTATAATATATTTTCTATTGCGTCTAAAATATGCTGCATTGAAAAAGCATTTGAAATTTTGTTAATGAAAATTTTATAATTAATGTAGTCTAATGTCTTGAACTCCATTTATTGATAATTGGCAAATCATTTCAATTTTGATGTTTTTTCAAATTGTATCACTTAGATATGTTTATTAATTTGATAAACAGGGTACAGTTCAGATTTCATCAAGAGATGCAAAACTGCTGCTGATGATTATGTTGATTTCGTTGATGCCGTCCTCTTTGAGACACAGTCAAATGAGGTGTTTGGAATGGACAGATACTGACTATTTTTCTCTAAAGGTTTCTAAATATTATTTATAATACATGTACTTGTTCTACATTCGTAAGAATAAGCTACAGGCCCTTTGAGACCCCCCAAGCCTTTAGCATTTAAATGCTGAAAAGTAGTTTTCATACAAAATAATTGTTTGCATCAACTAGTGTACAAATGGAATTTGTAGAAGGCCTAGTAGTAAATTTTATTTTCCAGCAATATCCACATAGTTGCTTATTATAATAACATAGTATATTACGTTATTATATTAACATCAAGCTTCCTTTCCGATGGTGTTGAACAATTTTCTTTTTTCTTTTTGTAGGTTAGTATTAAGATTTGGGATTGGATAAATGTTTTAGTAAACTTATGATTGTGTTTATGTTAGGATTTGAATTAAGGTTTCAGTATGCATTTCTATGCTTCTTCACAAATTTCATCTTATATTATATAAAATTATATTTCTTAGTTTTTTGTATTGAAATTTTTATCATTCTCTTTTTACATAATTGAACAAACTTTAGGGATGTATATCTATGAATGACTTGATGAATTATGCATTTTACTTAAAACGCATTACAAGTTGGCGAAACATTACACATTGAGATTTAAATCTGTTACCTTTGTCTTACGAGTGTTCTGATTTAATGATCACTCTAATTTATCTTTTTTTCATGTTGATCTAACTATTATAAGATCTCTATTCAATATCTCTTAGAATTTTTAACATAAAGATCATATGCCATTTATTTTTTCTTGAACATAATAAATTAGATTAGTTTGATATTAAGATTTATCTTCAATAGAGAAGAAAGATTATGAAGATGCAAAAATGACCTACAAAGTTAATAATGAATTGGACTGGAATGAGAAAGGGAAAACAAAGCATTTGCAAGAGAAAGTTCACACAAGATATCCAAGTAGAAACATTGCAAAGAAAGATTACAAAGAACTGGATTTTCACGAAAGTGAAAACATAATTTGTAAGAAATCATTTTCTTAGTAGATATTTTTGTAAGATAATATGTCATTATTAGCAACTGAATCGATTGAGTTAGTATTATCATGATGATGATGCATTATTATGCCATTAAAATCTTCATCACATGCAATATTTTTTGTAATTGTTTAGATTAAGTCACCAATGCATCTGCTGATCGGAGTTTTGGTAAAAGAAAACAAATAAATAGCGACACACGCTCGACTATGGATGAGATCCGATTGTCTTATTTGTCACTGCTAAATATTGAAAAGGAATTTTCAGAAAATGTGGAATTTAACAGTGTAGTTGACACGTTTGCTAAATGGTAATCAAGTGGGTTAAGGCCTGGCGAGTTTGGTGGCCATTCATCTTTGCCAATGAATTCTGTGCAGTTGGTGGCAATCCAGCCTTGAGCCAACTTT
>JAQIXG010005777.1:0-11075 GCA_034700105.1 Oconnorella tubifera
ATACACAATGTATAATACACATGTATGTATGTATGTATTATACACTGGTATGCATAATACACTATGTATGTAGAAGTAAAAAGTGTATAACGGTAGCGATCGATACTTTCCACAAAGATATATTATTATATTATTATATCTCCACAAAGCATACTATACTATTATTATTATATCTTGTTCCTTTAATTTACAAGTAATAAAACTTAATTATTTTCAATGAATTCATTAATATTTATAATTTATTTCTATTTACTTTTAATTCTTTTTGTGTACTTCCGATTTTTGGTACGTTAAAAACACGAGACAACAAAAGAGACGGAGGGGGGGGTGAGCGTTTTATACAAATTAATACTCTTTATGTACTATTATATTAGTAGAATTTCAAATAGAAATCACCTGAAAATGTTTAATTTTATTTTCTAGACGTTTGGTTTCTAATAATTTTACTCGAAACAATAATAAATGATTAGCCAGTGAGATCCATAATCCCAGATATAAATCTAACCTTAAATATATAGTATATTATTATAACTAACCCGTTATCTATTATCAAGGGGGTAAAATGTTCCTACTCTGTAATGCCCCTATAATAGGGCATTATAGGGTAGAGGCATTTGTGACCCTCTTGATTTTTCTTTCTCATAACTATGCACCGTTTCGGCAGTTGCGATATAATTAGGTCCATGCGCCACTTTTTGCATTATGGTTGCGATTAGCTGCCACTATAATATTATTCTGCGGCGTAACGAGAATTTCATAAAGATTTCATCCAGATGAAAACGGAGTGAATTTTATTCGTCGGTTTTTGCGTGTTGCTGGGCCATTTAGTTAAAGACAAAACTGAACAAAATAGAAAAGTCACAAATAATTCTGCAATTATTCAAGCCAGGTTTCAAAATACCGAGTTTGGATAAAATTATATTTAATAATTCGTCTTATTACCACGGTAGTAGTCTAATAAACATAATATTAATAGAACTAGTATAAAAAAATCCATATAATAACAACATGACTATAGTCAAATATTACTGGATTGAATAATAATGTCAATTGGGTTAAATTTTTAAAATCTATAGATACATGTAAATATTTACGCCAATGAAAAGCCAAAATAACCAATTGCAATTAAAGAACAAAATGTTTACATTATAATACATTGTTATACATTTAAAAATTAAAGCTGGTATCAAATATAATATGTACAAAGTAACTAAAAGTCGTCCTAATAGTATATATGTTAGAAATAATGCATAGTTAATAATATAAGCTATTAGCAAACTTTACATAAAAGTTTTCAGTATACAAAGCTTTAGAGTTTGTCAAGAATTGTTACAACACAAATCAATGATGTTGAATAGCGTTTTGTCAATAAACGAGTATTTGCTCTGAATTAATGTAATCAAGGACCGCTGCCGTCTTGACTTCTTAAAAATCTTCTATCAAACAATTATTAAAATTCTGCTTTTTCTACTGACGTCCTAATATCATGAACATATATTTTTTATAAGTAAGCCGAACATGATAAATAATTTCACCGGGTTTTAACGAATTTGTTCATATTAGATGGTGTAAAGTTTTAAATTTTTCAGCTTCTTTTTAAATGTTTCGCTTTTTGTGTAGGCCTACTGTAATGATCTGTAATGATACTGATAATGATACTGATACTGATACTGTAATGATACTGTAATGATATTATAGTTACATCTGTCTGCGCTACAGTACATGTGCACATGTTCAATCCATATATTTGTGTTTTCCACTCATCCATGTCATGCATAGTAAAATTAAAAGATTAATTTATTTTTTATTTATTAGAATTAATTGGTGCTATTAAATGATTGCACTGTAACTTTTTATGCAGCATAAAAGGGTGATGGACCAGATGTATAATTTGGAGGGGGAGTTTCTGTAGCAGTTGCATTTTGATCAGCAACAGATGACGCTACAAATATAAATAAATATATTTTATTAGTATTATATATACTTCACAACTTCACAAGTAGCCGAACTAAAAATACGTAATTTAAAAAAAAATTATAATCACATAATTATAATTCTTGTAAATAGCTACAAAAAAATAGCTAGTTCTGATAATAAACTTAAATATTAGATGTTCAGGGTATCGCTAAGAATTTTTTAGCTTAATTAGGTTTACATTTTCTGTCTTAAAAGTCACACTGAATGAGCTTCATTTTTTTTCCTTTTTTCCTTTTTCTTAGTATAACTTTTTCTTTTCCTAAATGTTAAATCAGGATGATGAAAACTGTTGTAAACTATTGTGCAAAAAAGGGATACATACGTGAACACGTTACAGTCATTTGCATGCCGGACTGAGGCGCATTATACACAACACATTGTCGTGGTCCGTCTCTCTGAATATCTCCAGAAGACATAATAATCTGAGAGTCAAGTTACAGAAACCTCATTTGAGCAACATTGGAAAAATTCTAAATATACTTCTATATATAAATGAAAAAATCTATATATAATACAATATAAATTCTGACATCTATAACCTATTAACTTGTTATAATTGACTTATTATAATTATTATTAACTTCAATAACTTGTTATAATGTGTTGATTATTGAAACTGAATAATTCAGCCAAAAAATACAGAATTTAAATTTTGAGTAGTTTCTAGTTAGTAATATAAAATAAAGTTTTTAAGTATTATACAATAATTGTGTCATATACATATATCCCAGCATAACTAAACAAAGTCAAATATGTCATCAGTCTAATTTATAAACAAATATGTCAAAAATACTTGGCTTTTAACAACCTATTATTAGAGATTCTTGGCTTAAAAAAGAGTTTTTTAAAATGCTTATATTTTAATATAATACCTGAGGTGGGGCGCCACATGTACAGACTACTCTGCAGCCCAAAGCTGAGCCCCAAATACCAGCTGAGGCTTCAACGACCACCAATATTATTAGTATACTATTCAGTGCTGTGTGTAGGCTCAATAAACGCAAAATCAATAACAGCAGAAAATAAACAATGACATTATAAAAAAGATATGAAAAAAGTGTCAAGTAAATTCGATTACAGAGGTAAAAAACAAAGCAAACATTTTAATATAATGTGTTAAATAGTAACATGTAAAGTAAATATCACAAGAATTTGAAGTACAGATCCCAATATATCATTTTGAATTGATGAACTAGCTTTGATGTCTTTGATGACTATTTTAACATTTTAACCATAATCTTTGAAATACTATTATTCTCTGTTATTAAAAAATTAAATCTATAATCTATCTTAAATTATAATAACTGCTATCATATAATTATAATGATAATAATAATAAAAAAGATTACACATCAGTGACTCAGTCATGAATAAATCTTTTAACCAACGATGCCATTAAAGCAAAGCTAATAAATTTGTCAAACTGCCTTTTTAAAATCTATCCCTATACACTTAGTATTAACACAAACTTTCTTTTAACTTGCACTTAATTGTACTATGCATTATTATTACATATAATTTATGAAATACAAAATTATGAAATATGGAAAATACCTGTAAACTACATTTTTCAGGAATTGAAAAAATTGAAATTCCTGCGGTATTAAAAGGACACCTATTAGTGAAATAGAAATCGCTTCTGGTGAGACTAACAAAGCTAAAGAGGAAAGCGAAGAAACAGAAGCTGGCAGAAAGAATGCAAAGTACCATGAATGCTGTAATCTAAAGCAAAAGGATCATAGATTCACAGACAATAATAAATATCACGACTTTGTTTTTCACGATTTGAGTTACATTATAAAAATAATACAATTTTGAAAAAATAGTAAAAAAAGTAACAAATAATAAAAGTAAACAAGTAAAATCAATCTATCTTATCAAATTTTATTTCAATGCCCGTCCTTAATCTGGCAACTTTGAATTTTAAATAAATTTAGTTTATTTTATGACCCAAAAACTTAAAAACATTTAACATCTACTATAATAGGAATTCAGAATTATAATCTGAATATTATCTAGATATAAATATAAAAAATAGCTCAAAACAGCTTAAAGAGTACAGCTTCAAAAGTATTATATTACATACCAGTATTATAAGCACAGGCATTGCTCTACAATCATGATTTATAAATAAATCACATTTGTTTGTAATATTTCATTACTAAATCCAAAAAATAAGTATATTCCTATATATTGTAAAGTTCACTGTACATACGATTTAATAGTACACATCTGCAAACTTGCAGAGCTTTTTAAAATACAGATTATAATCTGTATTTTTATAATCTGTATTTATGATTATAATCAGATTATAATCATAAATGCATCAATAATGCATGCATTTATGAACAGTTAACGTAAATTTGTATTTTATGTGACGTAATGCTTAATTTTTGTTTTTTTCCAATCTTTGCACTTTCATTTCATTGTAATTGTTGCACTAATTTAATTTGTACCATGTTATATTTCTGTCTTTGATGACGAATTAAGATATATATAATTCCTGCACATATGCACATTAAAAGCAGTAGACTTAACATTAACATCACAAATCATTGAATCAGTTATTGTAGGATTAGAAAGGATTTGTGGGGTTATTATGAAGATAACCTAAACCTAACCCAAAGCTAATCCAAACCTAACCCAAAGCTAATCCAAACCTAACCCAAAGCTAATCCAAACCTAACCCAAAGCTAACCCAAAGCTAACCTTGCATTTTGAGCGAGTCTTTGCAGCTGCAATGCCAAAAGCTCCAGTTATAATAAACTACAAATGATCATTCATATTATATTACAGTATTTATGTAAACAAATTATTAAAAAACATTATTATTGTTAAATAGCAATAAATAGTAAGTTATTTACATCGAAAATGAAAAATACAAAAACTAGAAAAATAAAAATATAGACTACTTAATTATTTAATAATACAGAAAGAAACTTATATATATAGTCAAATAATAAAACTTTTAGCTTTTATCATTTGACAATAACATTTTAAAACCACCTAATATATAGACCTATATTTATATTTTGAATCAAACGCCTACACAAATATTAATTATTAACTATATTATAATTAAGCAAGTCTTATGAAGTTATGAACCCCGAGTGATAACTTACCTGTAGCACGAATAACTAAATATAAATAAATATTATAGCAACATTACACCTACCAATATACCACACCATATCCAACACCCGAAATGGGACAACACCACATCGTAATGAATCGCGATTGAGTTGAAAATAATGCAAAGACACCCAACAACAATATGAACTGACCCAAGTACAGTGGACTGAAGGCAATGGTAACTGATGTAGACAATCTTTGGTTTTAAGTTTGTAGCCACTGCTCGTGTTGATGGTCGCTGGTCAGTCTCTAGTGGATTAGGCGGTATCATATGAGAAGAGTCGTTGAACATTATGACAATGTATTGGTGAAAGAATTTAAAGAAATTGTTGATCGATTGCTTTATATGCTAAGAAATGAATGCTTAATCACTGAGATTAATTGTTAATTATAAAACATTAATACTTAATTCACAATTCTTGTAAATAATATTTTACAACTATCAAAATTATCTGATAGTATTAAATGCATTTAAATTTTAGATTGTAATCAAAATTGGATTTATTTTGAAATTCACGACTTTGTAGCATATTTCATACTACTTAGGCCTGAATATGAAATAACACATAAATTGTATTTATTTTTAAAAATTTCATTCAATTTTTTCGCATTTTAATCTGGATTTTGACGTCAATATGCCTAACTTAATTAATTAGTATTATTTCAATTTGTTTTTATCAATCAACACATTCTACAAATCGTAGTCTCCCCCCCCCCCCCCCAATGAAAAAACTGAAATGACGCCCGGCTTTAAAATTGCCTTAAGATTAATAATAAAGATTTACAATTTTACAGTGTGCGAAAATGCAAAAGTAACCAAATTGTAAAGCACAAAAACTCCACAATATATTTAGGCATTTTTAATGCTTTATACTTGATATAATATTATAGGCCTACGTGATGTTGTTTTTTTAAATATTAATTTAAGCGGAACAACGTATTTTCTGCATTAATTTAAAACAAATCAAATTGCATTGCTAAATTAAGATTATAATAGTATACCTTAATATAACTTCAATAATACAGTAGATGGGTAGGCCCATCTTGATATTTTTTTTATTACCACATATATCAAGTACGCCCTAAAAATATAAAATTATATTAAGCCCTCTGCAATAAACTAGCCTGAACACTAATAATGTGCTATTATGCGGGCTGAAGGCTGGCTCTGAAATAATGTAAGGACTGCAGGCCTGGCTGGCTGTAAAATCATGCAGCTTCAGCTTCATCGGTCGTATTTTCTCAGTGGCAGCTGCTGCCAGCTGCTGCCACTGAGAGAATGACTGGATAGCGCTTAGCCACAGCAGCGTAGCGCACAATAAACGAGCAAGAAAGTGAGCTCAGCAGCCGCTATACTAACACTCGTAATGCTTACATTGATCAATGTTTATAACAACATGTTTAAGCAACATATTATACAAATTTGTAATTTATTTATCAATAAAAATGTCTTAATTTTAGGTGGCATATATTCATAAATATATAATCAAATAATCATAAATAAATTTAAACATTTTAAGTACTAAATGTTATTAAATCATGTGTTTCTAGATCTTATTGAATTTTATTGAATTTTATTAATGTAGGCCTTACTTTAATGATCTTTTTATTTGGGACGGGGGATGGGGGCGAGGGGGAGTTTTAACAATTAGGCTTTAAAACATTTTAAACATAATTTAAAACATAATTTTGTGGCAACGCTGGCTGTCATTCATCGAAAAATATTCAGCAACATCTCTATTATAATATATGATATTTGAACTGTTGCATGCAATGCATGCTTGCTTTATTGAGCTTAATTATTATATCATCAACTTCTGAATATGATTAAAAATATGCCAAACTGTTTATATTTATTTGTGCATGATCACACATCAAATAATAACTTTCGTAATAGTTTTAAACAAATAAACTGTCGATATGATCCAAAATATCACAAAATTTAGTCATTGTATCAAAAGATATATCTATAGGATTTGTTAAACTTTATCTGAGAAAATTTACTTTACAAATTTATCTACAATGGAGATACCCATGGGAGATAGCAACTCCAGCCTTCACGTTTGCATGCAAGTAGAATTAAGGATTATATTTGACGTCTTCTGTAATTAGTTAATCAAATCACGCTGTTATAACTATATATTTTTGTTCAAAACAAATTCTAATTTCACCTAAAAAGGACTTGGTTACAAAACTTCGCTTCATACAAGTTTAGAAATTGAATGATAATAAACAGATGCAGATTTAAACGGTTTACTTCATTAGATAATAAAACGAAGATTGAAAACAAATATATAAATATGAGAAATATAATATTATATTTATATTTATTGACAATAAATATAGAAAAAATTAAGATTAGGCTAACGTATATGCTTTATTAACAAAATAGGTCCGGTTAAGAAAATGGGAGCCTCCACACATAAAAGCAATATGTAATCTGGCTTCTACCGGTAAGCCAGTAGGGCCCAGGAGGCCAGTTCTGCCCCGCAGTGACAACTATCTAACCGCATGCAGGCCCCAGTGGAGTTTTTCTATGCGCCCCCCCACCTACTATAATTCACCATTTTGGAATTAAATAATATAAACCTATAACTTGATAACATCATACTTTTGCTAAATGTTCCCATTACTTGTACATTTCTTCTAGGCTAACCATCCCCCCCGCTTTTTTCTTGCACACGGCCGGGCCCCGCAGCACGATCATTGGTAGCCAACCACCAGAGTAGTTATGTCACCGATTATGCCTAGAATATCTCTTACCTACCACGCTGGCAGGCTTTCAGAATCTAGTATTGCTGCGACTCTACTCTCTCTGATAACCAGTATAGTAAAAATGAAAAGTAAACAAAAGCACGTGTTCGGCCTTGGCCTTGTTTGTAAATATAAATTATGTTTATTGTTTATTGTTTCTTTCCTAGCGAGGGATCCTAATCTTGTTTGTAATAAAAAATAAAACGGATACGGTTTTAATTACTTTTATACGGCTTATAATTGTAATCGATTTATTTTATGTTAATTGTCAAATGCAAAATAACAATAATACGTGTTTATTATTAATATTTGCATTTGTCCGTAGGCTAATAGAAATTTTAGGCAAACAGATTTTTTTTTTGGGGGGGGGTGTCAAAATATTTACAAAGAAAATACAGTTTTAAATTCAGTGATCGGTGGCCTGGAACTGATTTTACTTTCAAAAATGAAGAATGCAATATTTATTTTGAATAATAGAATTTTTCAACAGTTGAAAGCCTTTTTTTACAGCGATCGGGGTTGCGAGATTTTTATATGAAACCCCCCCCCTTCACCTCATTCCCTGGAAATATTCTAATGTGACGTTATACGGCAAATAAAGAAATAAGATAAGACGAAATGTAATGCGACTAGATCTTGTCGTTTGGTTATACTGTACATGTATTATAGTTTTTAGAGGACATCTTTGATTGTCAAATGTTTATACATGAGATTGTTATTTTATTTTCAGTCTGTTGTTGAATATTATCGTACAGCTTAGTAAAGGATTTATTGTATAGAGTTATAGGATTTATTAAGTGTACTAACTTTATTAAGCGTATTAACTATTTTATTATAACATCTTTTAAAGGGATTCTACCATTCGGCCTCAAGGAATTTATTATACAACTTATTGGAATATTACTTTAGTAAATAGTCAATATTCTGCGACAATAATTTTGGATTTAAAATCTTCATTTTTTTGATTTTTGTATTAAAGATGGCTGAAGCGGGTAAGATCCTGTATTATTTACTTGTTACTTTTAATAGTTTAATAGATTTATACAATTTTCTATTTAATTGAATCAATTTTATATTTAATTGAGTCTTAGTTTGCAGCATTAAATAAACTTTTTTTGTTAAAATGTTTTTTTAAATGAAATAAATATATGTTATTAAAGATTTTCAGTTTTTTTTTAGATATTGCTCTACGAGAGCAGCTGCTTAAGAATGTCAAGAAAGAGGTTTGTAATAATTCTAGTTTTACATTTTGAAAACCGGTTCAATTTTACGTTCTAGGTTTCATTATCATTGTGATTATTTCATAAATAATTTCCAAACTGCCGTATATGTATTTCATATATATATGAAATATATATGTATTTCATATATATATGAAATATATATACGATATATGTATTTATATATATGTATATGCATTGCTGTATATGTAGTAAATGGATTTGTAAAAACAAATCATACAAAATATTTATGTATGTAATGTTTTATGAGTTTATCATGTCATAAAATTCTTTATTACTAGACTTCATTAAATTGAGTTGAATTTAAAACTGTTGAAGAGATTGTAATTATAAAACTAACAATTCTTGTTTTAGTTGATACCAGTTTACTTATTTGCTTCAATTTTTTCATAATTTATGTACTGTAAACTTCAATTTACTATAAACTACTAGAATTACTTCAAACTACTCTAAATGCTTTAATTTGTTCATTGTTGAATATAACGTACCAATTTGCTTATTATTTGTGAATGTCAAGTATAAAAGGGTGTATGCAATAAATACACTAGTATTTATGATGTACTTATACTAGTAATGTACTTATAAGTACATTACATTTTACTACAAACTGACTGGTTGCTAATTAGCTAGTGCATCAAGTTAGTAAGCTAGTCATTAATCGATTATCTAGTCATTATGTCATTATGTTTTTTGAGATATAATTATTTCTAATTATCAGACTATCAAACAAATTTTTAAATTTAGAAATTCTTTTCATTAACAAAAATATTTGTTAGGTTACAATCAGATCAAATGCTTAATATTTAATTTATTGGAGTCTAATTAATTTGAGTCTTAATTCATTGAATGATTATTACTTGATATTTGATAGGTATACAAAATGTTGACAATTTGTTATTAAATAGTAAATTCAGTGAATAAGAACTTATTATAAAGTAATATATATCTAGCATCTCTTTAGGAATACAAATGAAGCCATGAATCAAATGAAGCCATGAATCTTGACTTGTTTATGTGCTGGATCCATTATAATACCCAGTGGAAAACTATCAGATGAATTTTATTAAGAGTCTAGTGTTTGCTAATTGCTTTGTTTCTGCAGACAACAACTCACTAATAGCCTTTTTTTCTGATATTCTTGTACATGTATGTACTATTATACACAGGCATACATATAATTGGATGAAGTTTGCATAACATTATATGCAAACTTGTCATGTGCTAGTCTTAAAATTTTGTTTTAATTTGAATTATCTGGTTAATTCTTTAAAATTTCTCATGTAATTGACGTGTTATTAGCTTAATTTTTTTTATCCAAGGTTGTTTTACCAAAATGAGTTAATTTTTGTAAGAACATTATCATCAACATCAATCAAGTGTAAAAATATTAGTCCATACTTCATGATAAGTTTTTATCATAGTATTACTATATGATATTTTCCAAAAGCCATAGAAAATTATAACCTTCTAAAAGGATGATAGGGTAACTGTATATAATAGATAGATAAAGTAACAGTTTTTATTGACCAATATCAATTGAGTATTTTATGCCTGCAATTACTTCTGCAATGTAAACAGAACAGAGTACATCAGGCGACTCTCTCGGGTATTTTCAATTGTGGTAATATAAGCTTTGATCAATGCTTATATTACCGCAGTAATACAAGCACAGTAGGTAGATGTACAGTAGATAGATGGTATTGTTATATAGTTGACAGAATAAAAAGATTCCAGCTGTTTTTTGAGAAATTGGAAATATGATATACACTTATGTATAAGGAAATAAGTTGATTTGTAAGCATAGGCGTTTGCTGGGGCTGAGGGGGGAGGGAACTTCATGGAAACATCTGAGACTGTCAGGAAAATTACGAAATTATTGCTTTTTATTATTAACCACGTTCTATTAGCTCGCTTTCGTATCTGTTTGTCTGTTTATTTATCTGTCATGTTTCACTTTTAAAATCGACTTTT
>JAQIXG010005778.1:0-11074 GCA_034700105.1 Oconnorella tubifera
AGCAAGATGGTCAATATTCAGCCACATAGGGTCTCGAACCAGTGTCACATAGTTCCTGTATATTTTGTAATGTAACTTTGCATAAAGTACAGAGCACTGAATAATCAAGAATTTTATTGAATATAATAATATTGTAAAGATATCTGTTTGTTAAATTGTAGGTTTGAATGACAAGTCTATATGCAAACTTAGCCATGGTTAGTGTTATTAACCTATTATACTTCAAATAAAAATACAATAACTTTGTTTAAGGACTTTAATCTCTTATAATTTTTTTACCATACGGTAAATGAATTAAAACTACTTTGCAGCTTTTGACTGTAAAATAATCAGATTGTTTTTACAATCGGATTAATTTTGATTATTTGATGTACATCTTTATTGATTTCAGTAATTAACGTTAATGATTTACTTGTACATATTATGTTTCTTAAAACTACATACTATGTACTTTAAAACTAAACAAACCAAAAATTTCATCCAAATACTAACTTATTCTTAAAGAACAAGTTAGTAGTTGAATGAATCGATTAGTTTTTTTACCTTTAAAGCTAACAATGTCTAAAAAATTCTGCCATATCTTTATATCAATGCAATTTGCTGCATCTAATAATATATTAATATCTTACTTACGATTCAATTAGCACTGGAGATTTTATAGTTTCAGACATGGTTGCTCCTGATCTCACCAAGATCGTCCTCATTCCTTCAGTCGATCGATCCAGCAGCTCAGGAGATAGTCCCAACGGTTACTCTGACAAGAACACCCTCAGAGACAGCACTCAGAGACTGCTACCCTGTCCTGATACGCAGAGGCTCTGTCACTCGGCTGACACCAGTCTACCCTTACTGAGATATGAGCCTGATACTAGAAGATCGTTAGTGATGACTTCACAGTTGCCTAGTAATGTTGATCTAAATGCACTAGTGTGGACTACGGTGGGGCATGAAGGGGGAAGGATTACGCTGCCTGATTCGGGTGAGTTTTGATGATTACTGAGCTGGTTTTTTATTTTATATTCGTCAATATATTTGGACTTTAGTTGTTTTAAAAGTTAATTTCATTGTTGGCATGATCTATTTAACAAAATAAATGTGTAGCGAAAGGCAACAGATTTATTCGGTTATTATGAATATTCTAATTTCTAGTATTGCACTATCTATTTTATAGTCTGCATTATTTACAGTAATTGTCAGTTTATCACATACTTTGTAAATATGATATATGATATATTTTATCTTAAAAATAGATAGAAATTACAGCAATTCTAAAGAATTAAATCGATATAATACTGTTCTAATGACTGTACTATTAACAACTTACCGAAAATGAGCTTTTGCTATTGCTCTTTAGCAATCGTAATGTTGTTATTTATCAATTGTAATGTTTTCATAAACAATATTGTTTTTTCAATATTGTTTTTGTTTTTCAATTGTAATGTAATTGTAATGTTTTCTTCAGGTATTAGTTTAACGATTCCTGAAGGAGCCATTGATGAAGGAACCGTTTCAGAAATCTATCTGGCTGTGTCGAGAGATGATAAGGACAGACCTAAACTTTCAGGTTTCTTGTTACATTATATCATTTTGTAGAAAAAAAAAATTAAAATTCGTTACGTTATGATATATAAGACTTTTGACGTGTTATATGGTAAACATTTTCTTTGATTTTAAAATCTTATAAATGACTTAATAGCAACCGAAATTTGAGTTGTTTGCCTGCTTGTAATTTAAATTCATATTTTTGCACAAAAACCATTTCAGGAGAAAAAATAACGGTAAAATAAAGAGAATTATTTGCAAATTCAGAATCATTAAGTATTTTACTTAATATTAAATAGTGGTTATAAAATTTAATTGTATTTTATTACAGAGTCTCAGACTATTTTAAGCGCGGTTATAATCTGTGGCCCCGCTACTTTGCGTCTGAATAAATCTGCCATCTTGACCTTTCCGCACTGCGCCAGTGTGAAGCAAAGCCAATGGGCTGTATCGGCCTACGCCAGTGATACATTATACGACTCGCCAGCTTGGCATGTGAGTTGGATTTTGTATATGTTTAATGTTAAATTCTGTGCCTATTTTTAATAAATTTGTATAGACTCAATTCCAATGAATTCAGTAATATATTGCAAGGAATTGATAAGTTTTTCTGAGTGTTTAGCATCACGATTATAATATACATTTGTGTGTTGAAATTTTCATTATGTACGATGTATCACTTTTAATGCTGTATTATTGAAAATAATTTTGAAGAATTAAGTGTTTAGAAATTTGTAGCATTTGTTGGTCATTGATGCTTAATTTGTTTTTAGCCTATTAGTGCTTTAAAATATTACAGCTGTGGTGATTCATTAGAATAGTTTAAAACAATATTTATAACCAATAACAAACAATAGCAATATCTAGCAACATCTGAAATAGCATTTTTTATAGCAAGTGCTGTTTTATAAAAGATACAAAACTTTAAATATATCAATTATATACCTAATATTATTTAAATAATAATTAGAACACAATTCAAACTTAATAACTTGTGCAATGATCAAATATCTTTACAACACATCCTTTATTTCATTTTATTCTTTATTTTCTTTATTTTATTGTCTGTTTTTTTCAGAGAGTTTGCACTCTAGGTGAGGAAACTATCAACACATCGGTCTATGTTCAGATGGATTACAACCAATGTCACCTAATGACAGAAACTTTATCGCGTTATACTCTGATCGGAGAGCCTTGCATGTCCGGAGGATGTACGGTGAAGATTCTGCGTCTAGCTGTCTTTGCTCCTCAGATACCTTCAAGTATGGATTACAGTTTGAGAGTTTACTTTGTGGAAGATACGAGAGATGCATTGGAGGTTTGTACTTAAGTTGAAATACCTATTTTTCTTAATTTGGTTTTAGTATATATACGTCATATATATTAACTCTAAAAATAATAAAAAATAATATCTGAAGTCACATATAATCTGTTGATGATTTATTTTGATTGATGAATCTGTTGCTTAATTTATAGAACAGTTTTATTTGAAACTGTTTTTTGTAATCTATTTCAGTATATATTTAAATTAAACATTAAATAGACTCAATTTTATATGCTTGTATTTTGTTTAGATCTTATATATTAATTCTTTAATTATCTAGCATTAATATTATTAATAAATTGAACTAATAATTAAACTAATGACTGTAAATTGTTATAAAGTTGTGTAAATTAGTTTTTAAGCGGAATAAAGCTGCTTAATTAACTCATAACAGAAGAGTATATTATAAAAAATGAAAATCAGTGTATGAAAGCAAAATAAATTAATCAAAGTCGACAAATTTTTCTACTTCTTCATTTCCGCAAAAACAAACATAAAACTACAACATTTTTTACATTTTACTTAATACATCAAATGTACCAGTTCTTTTCTCTCTTTAAATTTTGTTAATAATTCATCTTTCACTAATTGCAATCCTCCTGTTTCCTGAGGCGACCGTCTTTCCTGAAACTTATTAGTGAGAAAAGATAATCCTTTCTTTCTGTACATTTAATAATCTCTTTCCTTTGTATCCACTTGATGCTCTTCTCTCGTAACCGGAAGCCTTTCAGGTTTCAGCGACGCCATTACGCGACTGTCATGGCCGTCTGTAATGCGACTCTCATGGCCGCCTGACTGTCTGCTTATTCTTCGGTAGCGATTCGTGAAATATTAGGAATTAGGGAGGGGGGTTAAAATTAAAATGTATAATTTCATTACTTAAAGCTAGTGAAAATTGAAACATTCCATAGTTTAATATTTTTGAAAAATAGTTGAAAAAAGAGAAATAAATGATAAAATTCTAATTATATGCCAATGTCTTAATTTGTGCATTGGACATTGTTATGCTTTATATAATTAAATAACTTGAGAAATTTCTCTCCCTACTATAATAAAACTACCAGCTCTTTAGCATTAAATTTCAATTTTAATTAGCAAATATCCTGCAGTAATAAATCTTCAATTCCAATTAGACACATTTTTTAAATGGGGTGTAACTTTCAGCCCCCCCCCACCCCCCACCCCCATCCAAAGTAAAATACTCAACTGTTCAGTTTCTTTGTTATCTCTCTTACCATGCATGTGATTGAATCCTGTCAAAGTCTCATCATTTCGTCTGCAGTATTTGATACTGCATGAAACAAAGCTTAGATGTAGTCAGGTTTCTTCTCGAGTCATTGTATTTTCAAAAGATTGGCGACGAGATAGCGGACGATTTGTCTGATTAAAATGAAAGACTCATTACAGGAGATAATGCACCTAATTAAAACTGAAAAGACTGTTTACTGAAATGGCATATTATTTTATATTATGTTGCGTTTGTTGCAGAAATATTTATTTGAAATATAATTCTGTTGTGAAATGTATTGTTATCAAGCATTATATTGTTCAAAGTGTTTATTTTAAATTGTAATGAATTACTTGCAATAAATAATATGCTTTATACGACGTTAATAATGAAATCAGTATTTATATTACGAAATAAAATTACAATATTGTATGTTTGCATTTAATGTTTACATATAAGTTTTTTTTATATACGTAGTATTTTACATTTTGTTTTAATGACTAACCATATATTATGTTGAATTTCACTTTTTATGCAATTTATTTAATCAGCTTATAGTCATAAAATTGCTTATCGTAGTACAGCACTAAATTAGCTACAACAAGAATGCATTATTGTGTGCAATATATTCTTCATGAAATCTTTATATAATAAAAATAAAATCGCACAATATTCTGCTAACTCTTTATATTTCATATTGTATTCGTATTGGTAATCTCTTGCAACTTTTTTATTACTTATTTTTTCCAGGGAGTGCTTCAAGTGGAAAGACGCCTGGGTGGATACCTACTGGAAAAACCAAAGCAAATGCTTTTCCAGTTCGGTGGAGCAAATCTCTGTCTGGCTATAGAAGAACTGGGAGCAGGATGGAAGTGTAAATTGGCTGCGAATTATCAGGTCTGCTTAAAATTGCTAAATAATTGATCTATAGACGAAAGTTTTAGTGAATAATGTGTGCTAAATAATGAATCTAAAATTATACTATGATAATGCTACAAAATAAGGGTGTTATCAATGGACATTGTGAAAGAAAGCTAAGGAATATTTAGAATTTATATTTGATATTCAGCTAGAATTTCTATATCGTTCTAATTTCAGATAATTTTGCTCTGTATATATGTTTTTTTTAAGGATCACAATCATTCTAATAAATGAAAGTTTAATTAGTATTATAGGTAATCACATTTTATAGATACACATAGCTTATTTTGCATAAATCTTAATATTATTTACATATGTCTCATGCAAAGCATTCATGTTATAAAGAAAATCAATTAAAATTATATTTTATAAATTATATTACTTTGTATTTTATTCCCATATATTATGCTGATCATTAAACAAATCTACTTATCTAACACCAACAGAAATAAATAACAGGATAACAACTTTATCCTGTTATTTCTTTCTAAGAAAGAACTAATCGGCTGCTTTATGTGCATTTCTCATGCCTATTGCCACACTTAAACTGATTTATAACATTGTACTACAATGATTCAACTAACCAATCTATATTATAAATGATAAACTACATTTGTATGCAAAATGATTACCTTATTTTCTGCTATAATTTACTAGTGTGTTTTGTGACGAACGAGAGGTGATAATGATCACTCACCCTTTACGACCGCGCGTGCTTTTTGCACCTGGCTACTACCCGTGGGGGGGGTGTGTGATGTTAAAATTGCGAGCACGCGGATACGCTAATGCTTTAATTGACTGTCTTGCCAGCTGCGCGGCCGGAAGCTAACTTTTTTTTTTTAGTTGAAAACTGAAACAGAACGAGCTTCTTAAGCTTCATATTTTTCATCGAACAACAAAAATAGTTAATTCTTTTAAATCAAAAATATAGTGTAAAAAGTAGGGTTAGGTTTTCAACTTTGCTGGTTTCTTAAGAGTCACTGATAGCATAAAATATAAGTAGATGTATATATTACCTATAATAAAAATATATATTGCATAGGCTTATAGTAAGATTAAATTGTTTGTTAACATTTATTATGTCGTGCAATTCGTGATTATATTATATAATATAATATAAGATATTATATAAGAGCCTTATATTTTTTGTTAAAAATCAAAGTTCAACTATTGATATGTTTTTTTTGCATTGCCCTGCTATTACCCCTCCCCCTCTCCTGTTATTTCCTGTCTACCCCTCTAACACGATTGAGTATATTTTGACAAAAATGATTGTAGTGAAAGTTGATGGAATCGTGACTGAAACAGCAAAAACTTTGCTCCGGAAATTTGATTTCCAAATGATTGCGTTCAGTATAATATCTGCGTGGTAGATAATATGAAAGTGATTTTAGCGATTATTGAAGCGAAGTACTTTCTGCGAATCATAAATAGTTGGCCAGTAATTATAGCTTTTATGATAGTGTATAATAGTAGACCTGCAATTAAGTTGTCATAGTTTGAGCATTTTGACGCGAAATGCATCAAAATAAGTGTAGTGTTTTAATATCATTGCATTTTGCAGCATTTGCAACATGAAACAATTGTTGTTTAAACCTGAGTCTAGTACTTAACATGTTTTCTAATTCATTTCTTCTTAAAACTCTCTGTAATATTTTGTTTTAATGCAGGAATCTACTGATAACCCTAGTTTAGACCTTTAAGAGCGGATATCAAATTTAATATGATCTATCTACAACTGATGCTTAGTTCATATTAAAACTTTTCATATTTCAATTTAAAACTTCAATTCAAGTTAAAACTTTTCATATTTTATGAGCAAAATTACACAGTAATAAAACAATGAAAATTTGAAGCATTTTATGTACTGATTGTCGAACTGATAACTTTCAGGCATTTTTTAATGAACCCATACTTTATTTTTGCCAATAGGTATTACAGATAAAACGATGATTATTTTATATATTATTAGAATTACTGAGCGAATTTTAGACTGGAATCCATATCTATTTTTTCTGTATTATCTGATGATTTCTTTTTAAGGAGATACCCTTCTGGCATATTTGGAGTGGATCACAAAGTGGTCTTCATTGCTCGTTCGCTTTGGAACACGTAGAAAGTTCACAGAATCAACTGACTTGCGATATTAGTGTCTTTCAGTCAGGGCTGCATGCTAATCGTCAAATATTACGGATATCTCATAATCTAAACGAGGTAATTTAATCTAGAAAGTTTGTTTCTTAATTCTCAATTGATTTTGTTTAATTTTAAATAATAGATTCAGTTATAAAATCGTTGTTCTGACTGAGGTTTTGAACCAGAAACTCGCTGACTGATAGAAAGACACTTTTTCAACTGATCAAATGCTTTTAGGCTTCTAAATTTATTAGCTTCAATAAAGCTATGAACGTATAATTTTAGGTCACTGTAATTTCATGACTTTAATAGTTTTTGAGTAGAATTGTAGGTTGGGATTGTTTTACAGTTCTGTGATCTATTTTGTTTTATATTTAAAAGGATCTTTCAAGTAACATATCGCATCATTCAGTTTATCATCCTTCTTGTCTTCGCCTTGAAACAACCAAAGGATCTGGTTTTGTAAATCTTGATCATCCATGTAAAATATTCAGGTATTGCATTGAAATATCATCTTGCAGAAAACTGGTTTTTTAGACCTAATTAACTGAATCTAGCTTTATTAAAGTTGGCACGTTTGATCTAGGCAGATCTAGGCAATTTTGGATGAATTTGGGCGCTTTTGGGCAAATAAGGTTAAGGATAAGCAATAAGGACAATACTTTGTGAAAGTGTATGCAATCTTTTTTGGCAGCTTTGGGCAAAGCTAATTATACAGTGTGTTTTTAATATGCTGACTCGGTTCGGTAGAGGTTTTTCATGTAGTTTTGCAATAGTATTTATTACCACATTTCGCTGGTGTAATATTAATGAAATGTTGCTTGCAATTTTTATGTGTTTACTTTATTTAGTATGGAAATCGTTACATATTGATGACATTTTGACACTATTAATATATTAATTAAATATTAAACAGTGTTGCTACATTTACATTATTATTATTATTTATATTATTAAATATTGTTATATTATTGTTTTATTTATTTATTACTACATTATAGATTGCACGGTGAAACAAAAAGGAGACTGTGTGAAATACTTGATCCACCGAATTCAAGAGAAAGTGACTGGAGGATGCTGGCGCAACGCCTCGGAGTAGATAGGTACATAGCAAATTTGTAATAAATGCTTACTTCATTATTTTAATCAACAAGATGATTTAATAATACCTTTTATTTGTTTAAAGACAGATCAGTAATAATACAGTGGGGTAATAAAGTAATAGTATAATCTAACTGCAATAATAATAATCTAATATGCATACAAATGAATTTATCAGTAATAGTCCGGTTCATCTGATGGATTTTTTTTATAATTTACTAAATACAAGATATGTCTTATTTTATTCTATGCTGTACATAAGATTAAAACAGAATAATTAACATTTCAAACACTAGTTTAAACTTTAAACTAGTAAAGTACTGTAAATAAGTTACTTTTGACAAAGTTAAAAAATGAATTGCGAAATTGTCCTAAGAATAAGTTTTCAAAAATGTTTTTTCTTGTAAGATTTACACATTTTCCTTGAGAATTGAACCCACGACTCACTTGTTGATAGTCAGACCAACATTAATTGAATAAAATGTACAGTTAATAACTGAAGTGTGTATAAAATATCATTGAAAGTATTAGATATTTTGCCTATTGTACTGTTAGTTACACGGGGGTATATTTTTTGCTGCAGATATATAAACTACTTTGCGACCAAACTGAGTCCAACTGAGCACATACTTGATCTCTGGGAGGCTAGACACAGAGAAGACTCAGCTCTCGATGATTTACTCAACTCACTAAGGATCATGGGCCGTCTGGATGCAGTGTCAATTGTTGAACAAGAACTCGGAATAAGAGCGTGGTTATAGAAGAGTGGTTAAGTGTGACTGGTTATATTAGGATGGTTATTTATGGCAGGGGCAATTTGGTTATTAAAGCGAAATTTTTGATGATTGCGTTGTATTTGAAATCATGACTGCAACTTGTTGTGTAAGTTCAGATAAAATATGATCATTTTAGATAATTAGAAATTGCAATTGATTGTTACTTGAATTGTTAATTTTGACAATGATTGCATTCAATTCAATCAATTAATTAATAGAGTTTAAATTTGTTAAACACTAATAATAACCTGAGCGGATCTTGACATTTAATTAATATTGATAAATTCTTATAATTTATCATCTAAATAATACATCGAAGTGTATTTAGTTGATATGTATTTTATTGACGTTAGTAAATACCAAAATATACTGCCAGAATGACTATGTTTAAAAACTCTATTGTGCCTATTTATAATGTGATTACAGATGGACAATTGCTTATATTGTATTAATGTAAATAAATGTAAATAGTTACTGTCAATTTTCTTTACAAGTCAAGTATTACTGTATCAACTATCTGCTTGTTATGAGTACAACTTTGTATGAAATCTAGATATTTGACTTTTTAAATAATTAAGTTATAACATTAAAATCTTGTTAATATTTGAAATTTTAGTGTTTTTTTTCAAGATGTATGATCTTCACATTACTAGTATTTCTTGACTGGTGTTCTCGTACAATCGATTGAGTTGACTTCATTATAAATCATTATTTGAATGAATTATTAACACCTAATATATATATATATATAATGTACATAGTATTAATTGATATTGAACAATGTGAATGATGAAATAAAATCTGACTTTGTGTTCTGTGTTCTTCTTTTAATATATATTACATTAATCATTAGATTAATTACCCTAGAATAACGCTTATTTAATTCTACTATTAAATTCACGAATAATTTTTTAGTAGCCTTAAAATAATATAACGCAACAAAAAATAAGTAAAATATTTATATTTAGCTATAGTAGCAATAGAATATCATATCACATAGGCAGTGATTCTGTAGTGATGGAATAGTACAGTAAAGTACAGTGAAGTAAAACAACATATACAAAACTCCATTAAAATAGTGATTGCTTTTGACAAATTTTATTTCAGAACGACTGCAGTTGGCTATTAATTATTATGTAAATTATCTCAAAAGCATAGCGAAGCATTAAAATCTAGAATAAATAGTAACAAACTTTTAAAGTCATTGCAAACCCTGATTGAAGCATTATTTACAGTTCTTCATTACAACCCAACTTTTTTTAACACAACTATACACAACTATAAAAATAAAAACGTGAACAGATAAAACGTGTGTTAAATAAAGCTGTCAAAAGCCGCAAATTTACCATTTGCAACGCGTATGAACATAGTTTACCATGACCACTTCACTTTCAATATTTGTTAGTCTTAAAACCCACATTGCAATAAAGATGCAAAGAGGCATAATCTAATTGAGGCTCAGGTTTAGATCTGTCCAGAGCTGCATAGTGGTCATTTTCTTTTTCTTGCAATTCAGCAAAAACTGGTTCTTCTATAGATCTATCCACTGTAACAGCAGGATATTGATCGATTTGTTCTAAAACAGGATCGACTGAATTGATTTCACGCGTTGCACTGGGGGGCGATTTAGTGGGCGTCCCTCCTACAATAAAATTGTATGAAAACAAAAACTTATTGTTTATATTTATCATTACTTATTATTGTTATATTTTATCGTTATTTAATCTTAAACTAAACTAGGCTAACCAAAAATAGTCTGGAATATACAGAAAAAATTACTAAAAACTTCATCTTAAATAATTTTAAATAAGTGATTGTATACCAGGGCAGTTTATATCTTAAAATTAATGATAAGAGGAGTTTTTTTTAAATCATACTTGATCTCATAGTAAAGAAGATAATAACAACTAGGATCACTGAAAGCAGAATAATGCTTCCAGTTACTGAACCAATCACGACCCAAATCCATTTCTCGTTCTTTGTAGAATTGATTGAGGTGTGAACTTTTGTTAATGGAAATTCTAAAACATAAGTTATATCTATGTA
>JAQIXG010005779.1:0-11074 GCA_034700105.1 Oconnorella tubifera
AAACTCTAGAAAGAATCTGACGACCCGATGTCAAATAAAATTATTAACAGAGGCTTTCTTGATTTCAAGTAATTTCTGTCAAATCAACAAGGGTATGAATTTTTTTCATTAAAGCTTTCGAGGATTGTTTTTTTAGAAAAAAAATGTGGATTAACTCTGACTTTACAAGATAAAGATATAAATAATAGTAATGTAACCCGTGTCCTCTTGCTTTATGAATTAAGGAAGAAAACAAACGATACAAACGTGGAAAAAAGATTCATGTTGTGGAACTTGGAAGCGTTGTATTGTAAATGTAAGATATACAATACTTACAGAAATATGAGACTTTCAATGCGTGAAGTTCAAATCTCTGATCATGAGGAATACATAAAATTATGAGATCGAATCGTTTCAAAAATATCGAAAGTAAGTGAAAAAATATGCGAAGCAGTGTAAAACATTTGTTTGATATGAAGATGATTAAACATTATCATTTGAAAGAACGCCATACCAAGAAAAAGGCAATGTTATATAATAGAGTATCAGATGCTGTTTGAAACTAATTTGGCATAATTTTATGACGCTCCAGCAATTCCAGATATCCTTGCGATATTTCAAAAATAAAATTTCTAGCTTTGACCAGATATTCACGACCTTTATTCAGACAAACAATAACATTTCTACCCCTTACCTTTCTCCCCGCGTTGTTATTATGCAGATTCATAAGAGCCCTACTCGCAAACTCCCCCTTCACTCTCTCCCGGGCGTCCACGAACGTCTTAGCAAACGCGTTCCCGTAGGCGATGTGGTCCGAACAGCCTGCCCACTCGAACCCTTCCTCGGTCCGCCCCTGGACGGACAGATCGCACCCGCAGCGGTTGACCGCCCCGGAGCTGCAGGACCGGGTGACGGCGTGCGCGACCCCCGCCGAGGAGATAGCGTGCACGAAGGCTGTCTCTCGGGTACCTAGTGAACAACGTTGAAAGATGGCAGAAAATTATAATGGTTAAAAGGTTACGAAAATAAGCAAAAATATGAAATAGGCATAAGAATTTAAATTTCTTTAAGAATTAAATTTTTTATTTATATAGCATTTAAATCAATATTATTATTATTATTATTATTATTAGGAAGTATTTTGAGAGTTGCGTTATTCTTACGTTTATGCATAAAGTGACCACAAATTTAATGTTAGATTATTAAGGTTGAATAATACATTAACTACGAGAAACGCAACTGATTGAGACTCAAGATTTTGTTACAATTTTTCATTACGACAGTAAATAATTAAAAGTACGGTCAAATATATAGTCGTGAATTGACAACTGCTTACTAATATTTACAGCAAAAAATTTAATCGCGTTTAATATTGCCTACAATATGATAATGTATGCAATGCAATGCTAAACGCGATGCATATTTTATAAAAAAAAATTATTATAAAAAATTGTGATATTGAGTCAATATGACAGTTTTCTTCATTGCACGCTTTGGTCTTTGGTATTTGTGAAGACTTTAATAATTAGGGTTACATTCTTCAAAAAATAAAAATTTAAATCAATGCGATACAAAATATTACATAGTCATCATGGGCATTAGTTTATAATTTTAAGACTACAATTAGAGTATAAGAAGAGAGATTTAAAAGATTAAATTTTCATAAACTATACATCGTCTACTTAAATTAACATATATACGTATAGTCTACTTAAATTAGCTACCACTTTTGACGATAAAAGCTGCCCTGGCACTGACCTTCTATAAAAAAAAGATTGATCGTAAATCATCTCTAATCAAACTCTATAAATCGATAATAAAATCAACAATCATAAGGCCGCCATCAAGCCAATCAAAAAGACATTAATGAAAACAAGAAACTCTCTAAGTATCTAGTTAAACAGTAAATTGTGCCGACCCCAACACAAAATTTGTTATATTTTTGGTCAATATTTTTAAAATCAATTTGCAAATGAATAAAATGTTTAACTTCACATTGTAAGTGTGTATTGTGCAATGTACATTGCATGTACATTACACAAAGAACGCGTTTTTTATTTTAAAAATAAATTCTCAGAAGGTCTCAGGCGACCCATGGAAAATTGTCAGGCAACCCCAGTTGGGAACCGCTGATCTAAAAATTCTAACCGTTACTAACCATAAACTTAACCTTAATCATAGCACTAGCCAGAAATTCAATCCTAAACCAAAGCTAAATTATAACGTTCATGATATTATTAATAAAATAAAAAAATGATTAAACTCTATATAAAGTCAGCTATAAATATTTCAAAGTGAATCAAGCAGATTAACAGATACATTTCACTCGCTATTCTAAAATTAGATACTATATACTCTAATATTTTTAGACTGGATTGAACCACCCTATACCGCTTCGTAACGTTTTCATTCCCCCCCCCCCCCGTTAGTCAGTTGGTGTTGGCGTTGACAGTCGAGTAACATAATGTTTGCATTTGGTAAAAGGTCTTAATGTAAGCGCCTACTTTGTTTAATAATATTATTTCATATTCATAAATACAAGTTGTTGTATGCATTCAAATCATTTTTTAAATAATTTTTCATTTGTTATTGATGTAAGAGATCTATCTTCATTAATGCTTTTCTTTCACTTTAATTTAGTTTTATGTAGCCCTATGGGCTTTTTCAACAATATTATTTGTACTTAGGAACACTCTACATTGCTATTTTGTCCTGCGCTATTTTGTCCTGCGCTAATTTGTCCTGCGCTATTTTGACCCTAAGCCATTCTGATAATGCGCTATTTTGTCCTGCGCTATTTTGTTCTGCGCTATTTTGACCCTGCGCCATTTTGACACGGCGCCGTATAATAATAGATTCTTTTAGTAAGAAACATTTCACTGCACGTTGTAATCTTTAATACTCTTTGGAATGTCCTCTATATAATGTAATAAAACTAATTTTATTTCTTTCTACGAATAAAATATATTTGAATATTTAACTGGTTATCGTAAACTTATTGTTCTCTATAATTGATCTGTTGGATCTCAATCTTCTTTTCATTCATGCTATTTATTAATTCATTCTTTTCATTATTCATTCTATTCACTGGAAAACAAACTAAGCGAGCCTAGAGTATATACAACTCACGCGATTAATAAATAATATTTATGAATTTACGACACTAAATCGATTTATCATATCAATTAATAGATCAAAGATGTATTATCTAGATAGATCATTAACTGACATCTTTACAATTAATTATCGCTGCAAAATGATGCACTCTGTAACACTTTGTTAAATCGCTGAAATAACTAAACAAGATTCTGCAATACCTAAAACATAATATTTATTAAAATAATTATAATATTAGTTCGTTTTGAAGCCATAGTTATCTGATCAACGGATTGTGGTTGTGGGTTCGATTCCCATGAGAGACGAGCGTATTCATAATCATCAAAATTTCACTGCAACTATGACAAATAATCACACAATAAAAGCTTTCATTTTACCACATAACGCTACCCATGGCCCTAATCTTAACCCTATTAAATCATTATTGAACGCTTATGTTACGACTGAGACATCGTTAATACAATACGGCAATACATGACGTTAAACTCTACCGTAACCATATAATCTAATCTACTTGTTTTTATCAAATTATTACAAAAATACATCTTTTCACAAATTGAAGTGACAAATATTTGTGTTGAGTATTCACTCAAATATGACTCTAAATACAGGGAGCATTCACGCCCTTATCCATTTTTCTCTCCCATCTCAATCAAAATAAAGATTGAGTGAATGATTTCTAGCCTCCTCACAACAGAAGAAAAGCAGAACTAGAAGTAAGAGACTAATCGCGAGGAGTGCTTGCTAGAGACAGGTTGATACGCGATAGACTGCAGACAGCACTGTTCAGTTCTTAAGAGCACATGATAGATTTACGATTCTCATCCAAGCAGTAACAAAGTGATTCACTTTTAAGGTAAAAATGCTCACATCGTCAACATTTGTAGGTGAGACATTGTATTCACATGGTAGTTTTATTTGTTTATGAAAATATTGAGCATTAATTGTTTGTGAATTTCCATCTTGTTACGTTTGTTCTTATATTGTTACCATTTATTTCATTTATATATTTCAGTTATTTTATTTAATAAACAAAATGAAACAGAATAAAACGTAATTTTATTCAGAAAAAAATAAAATTAATCCAAAAAACTATTTAAAATCATTAACTAAAAACAGAAGAAGCATTGAAATGGTTCCCACGTAAGCTAATGAATACAAAGGTTATAAAAAGATATATAAAAACAAACAAAAAAGCACAAAATAAAAAAAATCCAAGTCTCTTAGTCTCAGCCTCACCATTATTGACAATTTTTCCAAATATTGACGCGGCTCCAACTGTGGTACAGTTCCACCTTCTGTTTCTAAACTGAAACTGACACTCATCGATGGCCTCTCGGGCCCCTGACTGGACCGCCTCCATCACGTCGATGTCCTTCTTGCAGATCTTGCGTTGCTTACGTACCAGTCCCTTCAGTTTATCGCACTCAGTGTCGTGACGTAGCTGTGACGTAGAACCAACTGACGCCATTGACCTGTGTAGTAAGTAATGTATATTTAATAATATAATAGAAATTAATAACTTGTATATCTTAGATTTATTACAATTATAATTAAACATCAGCGAATTTGATGAAAGTTTGCAATGTAAATTTACAAGCAAAATAGATAATGCTATATATTTTAGTTTAATTTATATTTCTCTCTCTCTCTCTCTCTCTCTCTATATATCTCTCTCTCTCCTCCCTAGCTATAGAAAACAAAACCGATTAAACTAAATATCTTTATATCTTTATTTTACATTCCAATAAATAGTTCCAGGGTCAATGTATTCTGACCCCTATCAAGTGCAGTTTAACATATTATTTCAATGCATTATTTCTATTTAATTGCTCCTCTGTTTAAATCCAACACTGACTGCAACCCCCCTCCAGTCAAGTGGCCTGCAGTTGTATACATGATTTCGTCGCTGAATGGCCATTTAATGACCGCAATACCAAGGTACGGTCTGATCGCGCATGCGTGCACGTTATAAGATGCGTAAACGAGCTGGTAATAGCTGCTGTCATATATATCACGTCGACTAATGACTGATTGTGACCAGCTTCCAGACCTTCATCATATATATGTGAGTTCAAGATATACACTTACTCAGCTGAGGTTTTAATGATAATTATTGCATGATTAAATGTGCTTTTGTAATGTATTTTGTATTGATTTAAACACATTTGTACAATGTTTCTTGTTTCTAATTAAATACTTTTGCGCGTTGACCCAATGGTAGAAAGCAGAATAAGAAACTGAGATTTCCATTATTCGAATCATTTAAAGAGTTATATTTTCCTGACTCGCTGCACCCTTTAGTAAGGTGCTTAAATATGCCATTGCGTTTGATTCATTTTTCGACAATCTAGCTTACATTTATAGCATTTTGGCAATTGCATTGCAAGCTTTTATAAGACTTAGAACCTGTTCTGTATATACAGTGCTTGTTTAGGTTGAAAGCGTTTTGTTTTATGAAAACTAAGAATTTTAACTTCATATCTAAGTCTTGAGTATTACAGATTATAGAACTTATGGTAAAGTTTTTTAGAGCATTCAGAGCATTTCAGGGCATTTTCTTTGCATGTGAGTTATAATTGTTATAATAAATGTTACAATAATTGTTAAGACATGCCTCAAGGGTTCTTGCAACGTGGTGTTCCTGGCTCATTCATTGTCTTGCTTCCTGGGTTCATTTATCATATTAGTTGATGCATATATAAACATCTAAACTTTCTTACCCATATTCTTAATTACATCTGCGTTGTGTATTTTGCATACTATTTTTTGTGTCCCATATTGGCCAATTTAATGCGCCAAGTCCTTACAAATAACAGTTACTTAGACTTTGTACATTAACTTTCAAATTTACTGCAATTATTCAGCATTCCTATGATTTATCATTATAGCAGGACTATAGTTTTTCCTCGTATTTTCGTTTACACGGTATATAGGCATAGCTCGATTTTGTAACACATGGATTGAAAGAATTCTAGCAGTTTCTCGTAATATTTATCTCGCCGTAGTCAGTATCCGATGAAATGAAGATGATGACGGAATGCGACGAGAGAGAGAGAGAGAGAGAGAGAGAGAGAGAGAGAGAGAGTGAGAGAGAGAGAGAGAGAGAGAGAGAGAGAGAGAGAGAGAGGAAGAGAGAGAGAGAGAGTTGAAATGATTAGGGAATGATTTAAATCAATTGCAGATTTTTCCGCGCAAATAAATTACACATTATTTACTATGTCGTTTCATGAAAGCAATTCTAGAAATAGCGATCGTATTCAATTAGAGAGTAAAACTTTACAATAATAACTTCAAAGTATTCATTTTATTTTAACTCGGCTACATTTAAACAACTACCAATATTATATTATCATTTGAAGTCAAATAAAACCTACAGCATTGTGTTCAGGAAATAATTAAGGCATCTATTGTAAAACACAGATGATTAGGGTTAGGGTTGGATAATTTGCATTCAGCTTAAATTAATAAACAAATATATATGATTCTGATGAGTCTATGAGATCTTTTTGACAAAACAGATTGTGAAGGAAAGAAAACATATATTTCAGCGACATTATGATCTCGCAGGAAAACCAGTGACCCGATAAAACACAGAAACAATGAACGAAAATCCGACAGGAATGCTAGCTCCTAGGATGTACATATGGATGTACCTATTTGTACATATTAAAAGTAAATGCTTGATAAAACACGTTTCACACTGGTGACTCGGACGCTCGGGGTGAGTCTCTCAAAATCCCGCGACTTTACTCGGGTCCCTCCCCGCGAGCTCCGGGGTTCGATAGGATATTATTTAATAATATATTCTTCACAAATCTACAAACATCTAGTCCTAATTATACATACAACGACAAAAAAATGAATTGATTTTAAGTGATATACTCTAATAATTTTATTTCAAAAATATACAAAATACAAGATATACATTAAAAAGCAATTGACATTAATCATTTAGAAATTAATAAACATTTAAATTAGGTTTTTTAAATAACAAAACTACTATTTGCTCTCTTAAAATACTTAATCAGCCTTCTTATTAATATTGAATTTATTATACATTATTGTTTAAATAAAATTAGTCACTCTAATAACTGATAATAATTTAAAAAAAAGACAAAATTGTGATATAATTTCTCTTATATTTTACTTACAGCCATTTAACGCATGACGCGTAGCTGAGTAGTGCTTCCAGGACGATCAGACAACAGAGAAATAATCGCATGAGATCCATTATATTGAGATTTGTTTTCTTTATTACATAAAGAACTCAAACAAGTAACTTTTCACAAATTCATGTTATTCTATCGAATCCAAAAGTGCATTCACTTTGGTGAGATAATGTTAGTTATCCGTTTCAGAGTTCATTGAAAAGAATGTCGTCATCATCATTTTTAAAGTAATGTTTGAATAATTTTTCATAACTTCAAGAAGATAAAATGACGCAATTTATTGAAAAACTTCAATACGAAATCATATTTATGAAATATCTAAATATCTGTTATATAGCAATTTGCAACAAATTGAAGAAATCTAATCTCTTTATTTTTATGTTAGCAACAGTCAGCAACCAGTAGAATATAACTTGGAAAACGTTTAAAATAAATTCTTGTGACATAACTATTACAAATTCTATTCCTAGATAATCAATTGACCACATTTTGAGTTAACGTATGCACTATACAGCTTACTTTAAAATCAGCGAAATACAGTTGCTCTATATTTAAGTATACTGCTCTAAATCAGTTACAAAATGGCAATACGCGTTCTACCAGTTTTTGATATGGCACCTTATTTTACACATTTTTATATTTTCGCTTAATAATTTGCTAGAAGTTTAACGCTAAGTTATAGAAATTAATATTTATTAATAAATTAAAATTAGACTTTAATTAAAGAATTAAAGCCTGTAATTGCAAAACAAACTTTCTTTTTTATGAAACTTCTAAACCTTTTCTTACATTTCAGACTTTCATACTTCTTCTAACTTACCTTAAACAGTAAATCTAACAGCTAAGAATTGCGGCATATTAATTCGATGAAAAAATCCACTAATTAATACTTAATATTAAAGTCATCTCAATCTTGTTAAGTCGTCTTATTATTCAACTAACTCAGTTTTCCAAGATTTTCTCTTTTATTTTATCCTCAGTCTGCATCTTTTAGTTCTTTGACAAACAAAGTTTATATTCATCTGAACCCATCTCGTGTATGATCGTACCAAGCACTGGCCTTCAGTTTTCAATCTAATATGTAAACTATTTAAATCCTCAATGACTACACGATTGTATTTTTACGATAAATGTCACTTTGCCTCGCTTATTGAGAGAGACTTATTTGAGTTTACTAACCATTTGAGCATCATCTGTTTGTTTCTACATTGGACGGACAAGATGAAAGTTATCAGACGACACAAGTAAACCTCTCGTTGAGAAGATGATCTCTCGGACACTTTGTTACAACTTTCCGCTTCGCTCTCTCGATAAAACTTCCGCAGCTAGTCTATTTCCAACGTGCGGACATTATGATTATGCCTATTTTTAGACAGCGAATGGTATAACTGTAGTAGTAGGGATAGTTGAGGGACAGTTTACCAGTTTGGTAAAGTTTGGGAACAGTTTACTCTCTACACTTTTGTCTGGTATTTTATATACATAGTAAGTTTTATGATTTTTAGAGTATCATCACAAAAATGATACGTAAGTCCACATGTTATTGCCCTTAAGTTATAATTTTCTAAAAAAATATAAAAATTGTTTGACTTCAAATAAAAGCAAATAAAAATAAAATAAAAGAAATAAAAGTTAAACAATATTTCATGTTACTCCTACCCCTTCACTCCTTCCTGCTAATATTTCTGTTTCCGTTCATCAGTTTCTGCTAGTATTTTATGTACAATAAACCTAAATTATGACAGTTACCGCACTGTTAACATATATCTTGATAACTATTGTTTAAAATTAAAGTAAATTTTTAAATTATACGTTATGATTAATATTAACCTTATGTTTTAGTGTCACTAATCTTTGATTTGTTGATTAAAATAGCTAAGCGTGTTTGTCCGCAAAATGAAACAACGCGGTGGATGGCAACAATAGAAGAGCAAAGATAGAAACATTGATGTATAGAAGGAAGATAGAAACATTGATGTATAGAAGGAAGATACTGAGTGTCTAGCCGTGAGTGTCACGGAGATGAAGAGAACGAGATGAGTTAGTGGGGAAGTTGTCGGGATAAAGATAAGGCTTGTCGAGTCATGATATGATAAGACAGTGATACAGGTCGTTTGATAAAAATACACGTCCTACACCATTCCTGTCATTCTTTCTCTAGACTAAGACCACAGTGATGGATTTGATGTTTTAAAATTCATCAACTGAAATCAGGGATGAACGAAAAAGTGGATGAAGTCAAAAGTAGTGTCACGTTTAGAAAAAGGTGATCTAGGCGAGCGCCTTGACCTTAAATGTTTGAGATTCACAAAAGAATAAAAAAAATTTACAGTTAAAAATATAATGCCTTTAATTTACTTTCAATTACTAAACGTAACTAATTTTGTATTTCTACATTGTAGCATATACATCAAAATGTATTACGTTATTCCAAGCTTCTTACATTATATAATATTGGAAAATTGAAATTCAAAACAGCTGTGAGCATAGACCCCAGTTTTCTATAAAAGCGCTATTCGAAGATTGAAGAAAGATATCAAACACTTTCTTGGAAATATTGAAAGATATATATGACATCATGTAAAAAAAGAGAACATTTTCTCATAAATAGCCCTAGTCATAAATTTACCCAGCCCTCCATGTGTTGGAGCTCGGTATATTGGTTAATAGTGCGGCGAGAGATTGTCTTTAAAAAAACCAGTGACATTCGTAAAAAAGTAGACCCATCACTGTCCTAGATAAAGATTGAATATAATTATCCAAAATATTTATTATAGTTATCTTAAATTCAAATATTCCATTCAATCACTCTAATGCAAGGAGTGATACATTCCCTGAATTTTTAAAATTATTACTTATATTTACGTTTATATATGCTAACTTTAAATTTGATTTGACAATACTTAACTACCAAGATTTGCATTATAGAAAATAAAATAAATAAACTAGTATCAATAGTAACAACCTAAACTACAAGGCGTTGAAATGATTTAAAACTACGAATATAGCCAATCGTTGAAATATACAAAAGAACATCAGCAAAATCATTTTATTTTGCATAAATAGCATCTTAAAACTTGTAACTTCGAACAACTTTTATACACTGAACAACATTTTTATTAAAAGCACTATTTAGACTTAGCTCGTTATAGAACAATAAAATTTTATTGGCCTATAGTTCAACACTGTTTGCGCTTTGCTACATTAGCTATAAACATAATAGAGATTGAAGGGGTGGGGGGTATATTGCCATTATCTAATGGATTTTGTGCAAGACTTAAATACAGCATCGCCGCATTTAAGTGATCTAAAAATAGATATTTGAAACGCATGGGTTAGGATCAGTGTTAGCCTGTTAGGCTAGGATTAGGATTAAGGCTGAACTTAAATCTAAACAAGTCCTAATCATAAATTTCAAAAATTATAGATCAGCTCTATTAAATTGAATATCAATAAAATATCGCAAAATGTAGATATTACAAAATCAATTATACAATTAAAACTAATCAATCAGATAATTGTCAATGGAGAAGCTAATTTCTCCCTCCTTCCCAGTAAATTCCTTAAAGACCATTAACCGAAATAATTGTTAAAATAAAAAAGTCATTAATTACTCTCAGCATCTAATTGACGCTGAAGTAAACTTGGTTTTGTTAAGTTAAGTAGAAATAAATACATAGATCTTTATTCGCCACACATAGGCAGTTAACAAACAAATAATTATATATCATATAAACAAACAATGGTGCGGACAATTAGTGTGCAAATTAAAAAAGAAAAAATTCAAACAATAAATAAATAAGTTC